>JAWWEY010000369.1:0-13549 GCA_035582745.1 Loriotus luctuosus
TGTGAGATAAAAGAAACAATGGGAAGGATTCCACTGATTGATGAATGGAAAAAAATACTTGCTTTTACAAATGAACTTTAGATTTGCTGATAAATGAAATTAGACATTGAAAGGTGAAAGAAACAATGGGGATGAAAAACCCCTAAAGGGAAGGTTATACATTAGCAGGAAATCTTCAGTGTCAGGCGTATCGGGAAGTCTGTACCTCTCAAGTACTTCAGACAATGGGGAAAGAGAGAAGGAAAATGCGGCCGGGAAATTAGGATAAAAAGGGAGGCTGTGTCCTCCAAAAATTTGAGAGACGTCAGGAGAATGCCCCATGGAGTCTCCCTTTATTCGTATAAAGTAAAAGGAATCCTTTCTCTCCTTTTTGGACATAAACCTCTGATGTTTGTGGATTAATTTTCCCAACACATTTGACATGTACGGGTGTTTTTATTCTTTTATGATTGCATCCCTATCCTCACATCTACCTTATATATTATTGTGTTTTCCCAATTTTTGGGTCCTGTGGAGTCAACCCCATACCATGGCACCTTCTATTGGTTGTTATTTTATCTGTTAAAGTTCTTTTGGTTTCGAATAACCCAATTGACCCATCCTTCTATTTGCCACACTGCTCCCAGCTGGCCTGGTTCTGAGGTTGCAGAAGCCACGACTGTGACAAGTGGCCCC
This sequence comes from Loriotus luctuosus, assembly GCA_035582745.1. Taxonomy (NCBI): domain Eukaryota; kingdom Metazoa; phylum Chordata; class Aves; order Passeriformes; family Thraupidae; genus Loriotus; species Loriotus luctuosus. The sequence goes on from JAWWEY010000369.1 coordinate 676, forward strand.
TGAACAAGGGCACTGATGTTGGTGCGCTTCTCGAAAGCCCAAGCCACCCACAGCACAGACCAGCAGTTATGCGCGGTGACAGCTTGCAGGCAAGAGCTTCAGCTCTGGCTTGGAGACGGGCTCACCAAAGCTGTCACCTAGAGCAACCTCCCACAGCTGATGGTGGGGAGGCTTCACTCTGGGACGAGGCTGAGGAAAATCCCAACGAAGCCGACAGGAAACCAGGAGACAGACAGTGTTCCGTAGCAAAGTGGTAGGTTTATTAACCCAACACAGGAGCAGGGAGCACTGCACCAATAACCTGGTGCAAGGGGATTATAAAGGGAAGGGGATGGACTTTGAGGAGCAAATCAAATTACGAGGGACGATGACAGACATAATACCATGACCAGTGGGAATCCAAATGGGGAGGGGTTCCAGCTCCTGATCAAATCACCCTCTGTCCTGGGTTGCTGGGGTGCCAAGAAGAGGGAAATTGCCAAACCGGCCCACAGGCACCGGCAGCTGTCCCTTCATGGGTCTTGAGCCCTCCCCGGCTGAAGAGGGAGGTTGCCTCGGCCACAGCTCAGAGACAAAGCAAAGTCCCAGGCGCCAGCGAAACAGCGTTGCAGAAAGATGGTCGAGAGGCAGACGGGTTCCAGCGGTAGGGGTTTATTAGAAGGAGGGAAAGGGATACAGACACTAAGGAGGCTGAGCGAATCCAACCAAGGGGAGGGGACTGAACACGGATTATAAAGGGTGGCCAGGGGAAGGATCACCCCGCCCCCGGGCCAGTAATAAAACTGCATAACATAACAGACACAATGAGCTAGCAAATAAATGGAGAGCGTGGGAGGGGACAACTGAGGAGGTCCAATCACCCTGGGCGCTGAGAAGAACAATCTGGAATGGGGGAATCGCCCAAGGGTGATGGACAACTAAGTAAACAACCCAAAATGGGAGGGGATGGGGGAGATAATGAGGAAAACAAGGAGGGGCACACATAAATGACACGAAAACTGCAACAAAAGGGCGGGAAACACCATGGTAAAGATTGACATTATAGAAACCCAGGAAAATGGGGGAACAAACCTGGGGTGAGCGCCATCTTGGCCCATAGAAACCAATTATATTATAAACTAGAACAACTCCAACTCCAACTACAGAATTAAAACAGCTCAGAAAAACATCCTTGCAGCCCACGTGCTGCCACACTGGGTAGAAGATTCTAGGGAAGGGTCAAGGACAGAGAGTGATGGACAGGACGCTGCGAGGAGAGAACATAATGGTTGACATGGTAATCTGGGAGGGGTTTGGGTGATGTCATGGAAACGAAGGTGGGGAGAAAGGATTGGCACAAAAATGGATACAGCAAAGGTGGGAAGAAGAGCCCTGGGCAGAACCATAACTCAACCTGGGCAGGATGGAACAAAACAACTGGACATAACATTAAACTTGAACTCATGCAACAAACAATTGAGAACAAATAAAAGAACACACGACAAAACACTGATATTCAGGATTCTGTTAGGATCATGTCAGCAGGGAGAAGCTGACCAGTAGGCCATTCCCTTTCTGGTGTGGAGTTTTCAAAACCAGGCTTGACAAGTGAATCGGCAGATTTGGGCATCCAGAGGAGCAGTGACCTGTGGATACCTGCAGTGGAGATAGGTGAGTGGAAAGGGGGACATCCACCCACAGTTAACCAGGGGAGCATATCCAACCCCAATCCAGTTCTGCAAGATGGACCCAGGAATGTCAAATGAAAATAATGTATATGGACAATTTAAGTTACTTTTAGCAAGTAATGAGAAGGAAGTACAGGAAAAAGAACTGAAAGCCCTCATAAAGTGGGTCTTTTGTAACATCACCAATGCTGCTAATACTAACACCTTCACAGCAGATTTTTGGGACTTGATGGGGGTGAAGCTTTACAATTTAAAAATCAAGGGAGATTTCATGGCACTTTGCATGCTTCCCACCTTCTGTGCTATATTAGAAATATTAAAATTGGAGGAAAAGCTTTGTGATCCCAGTTCCACTACCAACTCTTCCCAACCCAAGACTGCTCCTTGTCCCTCTGACCCTGGGAGTGGGACATGGGAGGGAACCTGTCTTACTGCATGAACAAGTTATGACTACTCCACCCTCCTGTGTCCTCCTCCTTCTTGCCCCTTGGACTACCCTTGAGTGGGATACGGGGTAGAGAATAATGCTAGTGTGCTCAGATGAAGCCTGGGTTATACTGGTTACACTGCTACCATGTGTCCTTCTCTGCTTCCTTCACTCAGAGCCAATGTTGCAGTTAATGTTTATTTCATTAAATTGCTGTTAAATGGTTCATTCTTTTCCCCCACCCCATATTTTCCCCAAGTTGGTTTGTCCCTAAGTTGTATCCTCCCTTAAAGCTGTTCCTCAAGCTATTTTCCCCTCCCTTTGTTCTGGTCCCTTCCCTGCCCATCAAGGCAGCTTTGCCCCTTTTTCCTGCATGTTCCCTGCCACTCTCTCCCTGGTCCAATCCCTGATTGAAACACCCATTTGGAAATCCCCTAATCTGTGATGCCCAATTGGCCCATGTGACCTTTCCCTCTGCTTCTCCCATCTTGATTGGTCCCACATTGTTGATGTAATTATCTTGCTCCACCCTTGAAGTTTCCCTACTAGGTGATTTTTTGTATCCACCCTCTGGACTGTAACTGTATTTAACCCCATGTACTGAGGTGCTCAGGGCTCTTTTGCCTTACTCTCTTCACCTGGAATAAACTTCCTCTGTGGAATCTCAAGACAAAGAGCCTCCTCATTCCTCCTTTACCTGCTCCCTGCTGTGGCTGTAGCAGCCTGCACTGTAGAGCTTGGAGCTCTTCAGGTTCAGCTGTGAGAAAACCCCGGTCCCTAGCTGTTCTCCAGTCCTGGCATGGCAGCCAGAGTCCTCAGAGCTAGCCTGGGCTCCAGTGGGCTACGTCCACCTGAGATGATGAAGGCCATGGCATTTGGATCCTTTCCTTTCTGTTCTCCCTCCTTCTCTATCATCCCAACTTCCCTCCTCCTCTACCAGATATCCTGCTAGGCCATCTAACAAGAGCCATTTTGTCACATCCTCCTCTTGAACTGCCATTTTCCCCCAAGGCTCTTCCCTTGGCTCCACCCTTTCTGTTTCGGGCTCCACCCATTCTGGGGGAACCAGAACTACTCCCACCATGATTCCAGAACCACCACCCTCTAACATGGTGGCTCCCATGAGGCTTTAGTCCAGGCCCATGCTGGAGGTCAAGCACTGATACCACCACTCCACCAGAAATAAAAAAGCTTGTGCTAGTGTCTGGTTATTCTTCATGCTCCTCCTCCTCTGAAGAAGATCTGGTCCGTTCCGGATCCAGTGACTCCATCAATCCCTGGGAGAGGATCCAGACAACAGTGTTAAAAGAGGGGGGACTGGGGATATGGTTTCTAAATTAACTGCTGCTCTGGTGCAGTATAGAAGGGGAGGTGCAAATCTTAGATAGGAGCCAGTAACATACGGGGAAGTAAAAGAACTGTCTAAAGCAAAGAACTACAGGAGAGAATTGCCTTATTTTTGCAGCCTAGTACAGGCTACCTTCACTGCACATGTGTTAACTGTGGGGGCCAAAGAATCAGCCCACAAAGGGCTCAGTGCAGTCCTCTAGAGGGCTAGCCCTTGAACCAGATACTTCCTAGTTAAGATGAGAAAATCTCCCACCCAGAGGTCGTTGTGAGTTATATGTTGATTTATTGTTACTTGGTTCTCTCCCTGTCATCCCACCAAGTTGCCTGTATCCCATTTGTTACCATGTTTTCTGCATCCCATTCCTTTTCTATGTAAACCCCAGTTTTTGCTCTGTTGGGTGAACTGCTATCCCTGGCTCCCTTCTCAGAGGGTCTTGCTTTCAATAAAGGCCTTCACTCTGTGGATTCTACACAGTATTCCAGACCTTTTCTCTCTGTCACCTAAAGAGCTGTTGCTGAGCTTGCTGCTGAGCTGGAAATCGCGCATTTGGCTGGATGTGGCATCGCGTGTTTTAAGACACTTATATGAGTTTTGTTGTAAAGTTGGTTATTCCTTTTATAAGTTAAAAATATGGTTTCTCCCTCAATTTCCCTGAATATTGTTTATCCCTTGTTTTCCCTCCAGTGGCTTGTCTGTCAAGGTGACTGATCCCCTGGTCCTTCCCCTTATGCCCTTACAAGTTTATCTCCTCCCTCCTGGTGCTGGCCAGTTCCCCAGTCTATTATTGTAACCACCCCCCTTTATTTCGAGAACCTTCTGTGTCAGTTATCACTTACTTGAGTTACGATTTGCCTCCAGAGCCTTTTCCCTCCCCTATGCAATACTTATCGGTTCAGCTGTGTCCTATGCTCCTCCCCTGGGCTTCGTTTATTGGTCCCCTCGTGTCTCCACCTGTCACGTCTGTGCCCTTTATCAAGTGTCTCCCCAAGCAGTCCTTCCCTGACACCGTCACTGGTTCCGCCTGGGACAATAAAGCACCTTGGCATTCCACACAAGTGTCCACACTCTCCTTCCTTAACCTCGGGACTTCATAGCCACGCTCTCGCCTGGGCTACCCACGCCGCAGATGGCACCACTACCTGGGGGTTCTCGAGAAGAACCTGGGAGTGGCAGATCTTGTGGTCTCCTCTGGCCACACTCCGAGAGTGGCTAGCCGGCATTCGTCCAGCCCCTGTGGCCGCAGGGCAGGCTACAGTTGGGAATGTGCCTGTGCCCCTGGCCCGTCTTTCTCAAGGTGTTTCTTCAGGAAGGTTGCAGCACTCCTATCATCCACACCACCGTGGCAGGCTGGGATGTGGGGTCTACTGCAGCTCCCCTCTGGAGCCATGAGATCAAGATGCCATGTGGGTGATGGAGCCTGGAGGGGGTGGACAGCCATGGGCAGCAGGAGGGCTACTGGTGGTGACTTCTGATGAATGCTGGGGTTTCCAAGCCGGGGGCCGCATGGGCCTGCGTGGATGGTAGCGGGCCAGAGGCATCCAGCACAGTAACCTTGAGGGCTCTGACCCAACTGAGGGTGACTGCGGCTGTTATAAATGAATTCACTTTCTTAAGCAGAGTTACTAATAGCTGATTATTATAATGAACTATAGTGAATTGTTAATAAGTTGTTATGTAGTTAATGTAATAATGAGTTTATACGGTTATCTAAATATGAATAGGGATACTAAACAGAGAAAGTGGGGGGTGGTTATAAAGTACGATAGTAAGAATCTCCTAGAAAAGCTACATCATAAGGTGATGACAGCAATTCGAACTACAGTTGGAGAGAGAGCCACCAAATCGTATTGCTGTATTCCAAAATGATTGGTCAGGACTACACCATTTTATGGACCTATCAGCAGTCAAGAAAAGGACCAATTGGCAAGAGGATCCAGAGCACACCAATTGAGTAACCCCAAGAGACTAAAAACCCTGGGTGCAGAGCACCTGGAGTCTTTCGAGGGTGCCTTATGTCTGGAAAAATGCCTTATTATACAGTACTGTTCCAGTTACCTCTGGCTTGTTGCACAGCCCCTAGGCTTATCCTGGGGCCTCGTCTTCTGTTCTTTTCAGTTTTAATAAGCACGCACTTTTTCTTTTCGGAGTCATAAATCTCCTGTTAATTTCATTTTGCCTGTTCATCACAATTCTCTGGGGAATCATCTGGGAGAGCCATGCCCAGAGGCGGTCCCAGGGAAGGACAGATTTCGGGAGACAGGTCTGGCTGATTTTTGGCCGGACAGATTTTGGATTTCTCTGGCACCAAAGAAGGACTACTGGTGATGCCTGAGGGACAACAGAGGACACGACAACCCAGACCTCAGGAGTCCTCCAAGAGGGAGAAGAGCAGGACTTGCAACATAAGCAGATGTTGTGAGTGGGGGCGAGACATAAGGGGGAGAGTGAGTGAAAAGGGGACTGGTAACTCAGACCCCCAAAGTGAGTGTGAACTTCCAAGTACTGCAGTTCTGGACTCCCATGAGGGGGCGAGCTGGGAAAGGAGGGAAGCGCTTGGAACTTGAATGAGTGTAGTTCCCTGAGGGAGGGGGAAATGCCTTCCTCTTTGTCTGTCCCTGCCCGCTTAGGCTCTCGTTCCTCTCCGAGTGGTGAGGACTCCGAGGAGTTGCTTTTGGTCAAGATGAAGGGACCAGAGGTGATGGTTTGGTCGGGGCAACTTTCCGATTTGATAGAAAGACCTTCGGGATCAGGTCTTGCAGTACAGTGTCAGGCATTGGGGTGGCTGACTGGGAGGGGGAGTGGATGTCACTAGGCCCTTTGATCCAGACAAAGGGGGGCACAGGGCAGTTCCACTGACCAAAGGCAACTCGGAGGGTGGCTCCCCAAGACATGTCTGGGGAGGTAGGACCTCTGTGATGGGCTAAAACTCTTAATCGAAGACCTACTGAGAGTGAGGCCTCCGGTTAGGGGTTTGTTCCTCTTTTGATGGGGAGGAACTAGGAGCTCAACCAGAGGGGAATAGGATCCTTGGCCAGGAGCTCAAGAATACTCAGGGCTCCTCAGGGTGAGCACAGGGAAGTTCCTGCGTGTCTGGGGGAGGCTGGCTGAGGGACTTCCAATAGCATCCAGGGCTCTTAAGGGCAAGCCTGGGGAAGTTCCCAGGTGTCTGAAAGGAGATTCCTGGATTAAGGAGTGAGCTAGTCAAGAGAAGGTTGTTCTTTATAGTGCAGTGATGGGCTGCGGAGGGCAAAGGTTGCTGACTAGGAGAAGTCCCCCTACCCATTAGGGGTAAGAGGGAGGTTTTAGAACCGGTCAGTTAGGGACACAATCTCCTTTTTGGTTTGTGTAAGTTATTCATATATAATTCAGTTGTATGTGTGAATTGTTTCTGGTCAAAGTCTTGTGGTCAGTGTTAGCAAGTTTGTTTATTCTTTCAATTGCAATAGATAGTGTTATTTATTGGGTTATTATATTATTTTGTTTTATATGTTTTAATACAAAAATACCAATTTGGTGTTTTGCAGTATTATCTATAGTATTCAGCTTGATTTTTTTGTTTTAAGTGATCAGTGCGTATATTCTTCAGGGCAGGCTGCCCTTAGTGTTTATTAAGTTCCTAGTTTGTGTCAGAGCCTATGTTTGTTTGGGTACTTACTGTGTCTTAAGTCACGAAAGTTAGGAGTCATCTGAAGGAAACAACTGTGTGGTTTAGCAAGGAGAAATTACCTTGGCTGTCCTTACAGGAGGGGAGGGCCCTTCTTGGAGGGAGGGGAGAGTTGATGCCGGAAAAAGTGGACCAGAAAGGTCCTGGGAAACATCTGGCCAAGCGGCCATTTTTGTTTGTTTAGAAGTTTAGTTCCCATGCCTGACCAAGCGACCATTTTGCTTGTTTTGATTTTAGTTACCACGATATATATTATTTTTCATGTGGGTTACTTATTAGTTCCTTATTCGAATTTAGGTTGTACTTGCTTACTATTCTATAGTTCATTTAAAAATGCAGTTACTTATTTAGACTTTCATTGTAGTTACTTAGATTTTACCTTACCAGATAATTAAATTAAATTGATTTTGTTAAAGTTTTTACAATCATGGGCTAGTGTAAAAGCAAGAGCTCCCATAAGAGAAAAGCTAAGAGAATGATATTAAAAGATATCCCACCAGACAGTCCATTGAGGGACATGTTAGAGAACTGGGACAAGGATAAAAATTTAAAATAATTGAATAAGATCAAAATGATAAATTATTTTATTAAAATTTGGCCACAAAAGAACATCCAAGAAGGACCAGTCAATTTGCCATGGTATGGGGTCAAAAGAAGAATGGCTATGTCTAGCCTTAAATAAGTATGTTAATTCAAGGGAAGTTTTAGATGAGGAGGAAATCAAATATGCAGCCTGGTGGCTGGAAAATGAGATCTGGGATAAACTATTAGAATGTATTTTAAAAAAAAGAGGGAAAAGAATGATTTAGACAAAAATGGGACCCATTGGACTGTCGTCCCCCTCCTCCTACTCCCCCAGCATACCCTGCTGTTCAACCTGAACCCACCCTGTTCCTCCAGTACCTTTGCCTGTCCAACCCATACCCCATCCTACTCCTCCAGCACTCCTTTCTACCCAACCCACACCACACTCTATCCCTCTAACTTCCCCAACAGCCCCCACTTCAGTGAGCTCTCCCATGCCCTTCCTCACTCCTGCCACCCTTCCTGCATTCCCTATGTAATCCTCAGAACTATACAGTGCCTTCAATACATTCTCTCACATCTCCTGTCCTGGAAAGTTCCCAAGTTCTCTCAGAGGTGCCCATTAAACAGTGAAGAGAGGAAATGGGAAATAGACTACCGACAAAATAGGTTGACTAGAGCAGTAATTCTTTCCTGCGAGTATACAATGATAGTAAGGCCAAAAAAAAAAGTTGTAGTCCCAGGTAGTCACCTAAATTATAACATTAAGTCTCAAGCTGGAAGGTGCTTCCGGAAGGAAAAAGGAGTAGAAAGGTTGTTACCTTTAAGAGAAGTTCTGATGGGAGCTGCCAAAGGGGGAATTGGCTTTGTAAATGTGCCTTTGAGTGGCTCTGAAGTAAGCAATTTTAAGAAAAAACTCAAGCCTCTATTAGAAGATCTATAGGGAGAGCCGATCAAATTGATCAGTTTCTACGTCCAAGCACATATACGTGGGAAGAGTTAAATTCTGTCTTAGGCATTCTTTTCTCCCCTGAAGAAGTGCAATTAATTTGAGCTGCAGGCATAAGGATATGGGAGAAAGAAAATAGGGCTACACCACCAGGTGAAGATAAAATGCCTCTCACCCCACCTGGCTGGAATCCAAATGCTGAAGAAGGCTGCAGAAATATGAACTGTTACATATCTCTAATTATCAAAGGTATCCAAGAGGTAGTCCCCTGGGCTAGTAATGCAAAGCTGGCCTGTGATAGCCAACAAGAAGATGAAATCCCAAATGCCTGGTTAGATAGGTTGAGGCAAAACTTCCAGTTGTATTCCAGTGTAGATCCACAGAGCCCAGAGGCGTTATTAAAAGTACCATTTGTAACTAGGTTGTGGCCAGATATCAGAAGGAAACTAGAAAAGGTGGAAGATTGGCAGGAAAAAGGCTTAAATGAATTATTGAGAGAATCCCAGAAGGTATATTTAAGGAGGAAAGAAGAAAAGATGAAATCAAAAGCTAGAATTACGGTTGCAATAGCTAGGGAAAGTCAAGGTAAGTAAAGGGAGGAACTGAAGGAGATATAAAAATCAAAAAAGGAGGAGACCCGAGGACAAGGCACAGACCCCTGGGAAGGGAAATGTTTTTACTGTGGTGAAAAAGGTCACTTTAGGAAAGATTGCAGAAAATGGACAAATGACAGAAGGCTGTACAAAGAAACAGAAATAGGAGTGTGCTGGCGTGGGTTCCTCAAACCCGGGCTGGCTCAGCACATGCTAGCAGCCTGGCTTGACAGCAGCGTTGTCAGCAGAGCAGTGGCTCCAGGAAGGAGACTGGCTCTGGCGTGCTGCTATCTACAGAGACCTCCCCATGTCGGAGGTGAGGAAGCTTTGCCCTTGGCCGGAGGCTTGAAGTGGCTCCAACAAGGTGCCAAGAAGACACACAGAAAGCCGACAGTTGTCCGCAGCAGGGAAGGGTTTCATTGAAGGGTATGGAGGCTGCAGGCAACTGCCCTGAGGGGCAGGGAGAAGTGAGGTTTTGAAGGACCCCAGAGGGGAGGAGACACCCACCCCTGGGCAAATCATCATATAGAGAACAAAGATGGACATAACATAATAACCAATGGGGAATCAGTTGGGGAGGGGACCTAACTTCTGGTCCAATCCCTCTCTGCCCTGAGTGGAAGGTTCTAGGGAAAGGGCAAGGGCAGAGAGTGACGGACAGGACAATTGCTAGGGAAACATAGGAGGGGTTTGGGAGGAACTATGGTAACAAAGGAGGGGTTAAGAGATTGACATAAAACTGATACAGGGGTGGCGGGAGTTGCTTAGACAGCCAGGGAGGGGACTGAGGATTGGCAAGGTCTATGGCGGAAAGAGAGCCCTAGGCAGAACCATTAAAACAACCAAACGGGGGAGAACGAAACATACCAACTGTACAGAACCTTACATAGTAAATTTAACAATGAACTTTGCATAACAAATCAAACAAACAACCAAGCGCACTGCAACAGGAGTGAATGAAGATTAGGGGTTTCAGGGTTCTCTATGCCCTGGGGAAGATGGGTGAGCACAAAATAGAGTCCTTAAAAAGTTTAGAAGTAGGTGCCCGGGGGAAGAATTTGAATTTTTAGTTGACACTGGAGCTGATAGGCCATGTGTTTCTTGGTTTCCAAAAGGTTGCAAATTGAGTAAAGAAATGTGTAAAGTGAGAGGAGCTAGCAATGAGGCTTTTGAAATAGCAGTAATATAACAAGTAGGGTTAGAAGGAAATTCAAGGGAAAAATGTGTAGACTTGTTATATATGCCTAGATTGGAATGTAATCTATTAGGTTGCAGTGTACAAGTGCAATTAGGGATAGGGGTAATCCCTAAAGAGGGACAGATTGTGGGAAATGGTACTGGTAGTGTCAAGGCTGGGATGCCTTGGGAGGACTCCCCTCTTCAGGTTAGAGTAAAAAGTGGGAGCATTCTCCCAGGGTTCCCTGCTCCTCAATGTAAATGAAGTTCTGTCTGTCATTTGGAGTTCACTCCTCCATTCTGGAATGTTCTGTATTCCCAGATCCCGCATTGGTCTTCCCCTGAACACCACACCCTCCCTGCTCCCTCATTGGCAAAAGCTGTATCATCCCACTTTGACTCCTCATTCTGTCCCTATCCCCATGGGTGCATTTGTATCCTGACCACTCCTACCCTGCCCCAGTTATATACCCTGGACCCTCCCTTGCTCGTGGCTCTTTGTCCCTGGATCCCTTCAACTATGGTTGTCCTCTTGCCTTACCCTGCGTACCTGGACTTTCCCTGGACCCTCATTTTGTTTCCTGAATAAACCTGGTTGGATTTTCTATATGAAGAGTCCTCTCAGTTCACTGGTGAGGCATCAAATACAACATCTGGGCTCAGGCATCTGGTGGGCTGAGGGAACTGTTTGTGCAGACTGAAGCGGAGACACTCTCGGGAAGGTGGGCACCCTGACACCACCTGCCTGAGGGGTCACCCATAACAGATGGTAGCAGAGATGCTACTTCTCAAATTGGAAGATGATAATGAAATTGACAGTAGAGTCTGGGCCGAAGGAGGAGGCTGTGGCCTACTTAACGTACCTCCGATAGAAGTAAAGATGAAACCAAAGATTCCACCAATTCAAGTAAAATAATATTAGCTGAGGGGAAACAGGGGTTAGTCCTAGTTACAAGGGAGTTTATTAAAGATAAAATACTAGTGTTGCAGTGCAACCGATTTTAGTTAGCGATTGAGTTTTGTTCAAGTTGTAATTTTATTGTTAAGAATTGGTTTGCTCCAAGTTTTCCCCATTTTCTGTAAACATGGTTCTGTCCTCGGATTTTCCCCCACCTCTCCTCCTGCAGTTAACTGCCAATCCTTGTGTTACTATAACCACTCCCGCCTTTTTGTATCCCTTCCGAGGTCTATCCTTAATCCCCTCCCCAGTTGTCATAGTTACCATCAAAATCCCTCCCTTATTCTCATAGCAACCCTGTCTGTCATCCTCTGCCCACACCTCCTTTCTAGTTCCTTCCAATCTAGGCAGAGGGTGATTGGGCAAGGGGAGTTGCCCCCCCACCAACTTCCCCCTCATTTGTTGCTGCCGCTTGCCATTCATTGTATTTTGCTATGTTACTGGCCAGGAGGTGGGGTTGACTGCTCTCTGGCTCCCTTTATAAGTTCTGTTTGGGCACGCCTCTGTGGCAGTTCTCTGCAGTCCTTCCCGACCCCCACATCTCTTTCCTTTTCCTAATAAAACCCTGGTGCGGAGAATTGCTGCCTCCTTTGCCATTTGTCCTTGTCGCATTCACATTCCCGCTGCCATCCGCCTGCCTTCAAGGGAGCTGCCTTCTCCCAGCTGGCCATGGGAGAGAGCTCTCTTAGCCAGCCGATCGCCCCGACCGCTCCCCGCATGGAGCGAGGGCCGAGTGGCCACGCGGCTGACCCCCCTAGGCTGTCGCGCGCACTCTGTGGAGCGAGCCGGGCTCCGACGTTCAGCGCAGCCGCAACTAGAACCATGCATGTCCCCCCATAACACCCCGATACTACTGGTGAGGAAACCAGATGGTGCTTATCGATTAGTTCAAGGTCTAAGAGAGGTTAACAAACAGACTATCACACGATACCCGGGGGACTCTAACCCATATACACTTTTAAGTAAAGTACCATCAAAACATGCATGGTTTAGTGTGGTAGATTTGAAAGATGTCTTTTGGGCTTGTACCCTAGCTGAAAAAAGTAGAAACTGGTTTGCCTTTGAATGGCAGGATGAGGTGACAGGAAGAAAACAGCAACTCTGATGGACTCGGCTGTCCCAAGTGTGGGAGATCAGAGATCAGTGAAGTATCGCGATGTTACGTGGAGACGTAGCCCCTCCCCTTCTACCGTTACTCCATTAACCCTTCCTATAAATTACCCTGCTTTCCATTATTAAATGCCTTTTACTGTCGACCACATTGGTGTTGCGAGTAATTGGACCAAGCAGGCAAAGAGTGTTTGCCGCCGTGCTGTTCCTGACCCAGGACGCCAGGCCTCAAGTGGAGGCAACAAGTGGTGCCGAAACCCGGGAAGGACAACGGGGTGCGGGATTCGCCTGGGCGGGTGAACAGCGGCTGCAGCAGCAGGTTTGACTGCGGTGAGGAGGACGCTCCCGGACCGGCGAAGGAGAAATGGAGTCTCGTACCAAGGTCGTGTTAGGGGTTCACAGGCAGTGGGGTATAGACTGCCAGGCAGGAGAATTTATCCTCATAGTGTCGAGG
>JAWWEY010000370.1:0-13421 GCA_035582745.1 Loriotus luctuosus
CCCGGGGCGGCCGCGGCTCCCGGCGGCCCCCGCGCGGCGCCGCACCTGGGCGCGACCGGGACTACAACTCCCAGCGGCCCCCGCGCGCGGGCGCGGTCGGGCGCCATTGCTGTGGTTTCCTCGGATCCCGCCTCCCCGGAGTCACGGAACGCCGGCACCACTGAGGGTGGGGAGGAGCTGCGGGAGCATCAGGCCCAGCCTGTGCCCGATCGCCACCTGGTCACCCAGAGCTCTGAGTGCCACGTCCAGTCTCCCGTAGACCTCGTGCCTTCAGGGATGTTGACTCCACCACTGCCCCGGCCAGCCCCTTCCAACGCCTGACTGCTCTTTCCGGGAAGAAATTCTTACTAATATCCAACAGAAACTTTCCCCTGGCACAACTTGATGCCGTTTCCTCCGGTCCTGTCCCTGTTCCCTGGAGCACAGCCCGACTGCTCCAGGCTGTCCCCTCCTGTCAGGAGTTGTGCAGAAGAGGGCCCCCTGAGCCTCCTTTTCTCCAGGCTGAGCCCCTTTCCAGCTCCCTCAGCCGCTCCTGGTGCTCCAGCCCCTTCCCCAGCTCCATTCTCTTCTCTGGAGCCTCGGGATAGTGTCCCGCTGCCATCGGGACGGACAGAGGGGTTGGGAGCTCCCAGAGCTGCCAGTCTAAAATCAGTCACACAAGTGGCTGATTTTATTAAGTGCCGGAACCGGTAGATTTGCAAGCAAGAACTAAGCAATAATCATCAGTAGGTCTGTGAAAACTCTCTAACCCTGGCACAAAGAACATTAAAAAAAAAAAAAGTATGGAATTCTGAAACCTTCATTAAACCAAATTCATCCTCCTTGAAAAGCTCAGAAGGCAAGAAGGCTTCTCAGAACTTTGTGCAACTCTTCCGCCACGCTAATACAGGATTTGCGCAAGGTTACAGACATTAGAGAAGAAATATTACAAGAATGTTTTATTCTCTGGGCATTTAAAGATGTATTTAAAGAATTCCTGGGGGAAATAGCGGGGGACAAACATACGCGATCGCATACATTTAGTATTTCAATGTCTGGTTGATCCCGAGCCCGGGCGTCCCCGGGAGGCGAGCGGGACCTGCGGGGCTCCCCCGGCACAGCCCCCCGGCCGCTCCCTTCCATCGGGGCTCCCCGGCACAGCCCCCGGCCGCTCCCTTCCGTCGGGGCTCCCCGGCACAGCTCCCCGGCACAGCCCCCCGGCCGCTCCCTTCCATCGGGGCTCCCCCGGCACAGCCCCCCGGCCGCTCCCTTCCGTCGGGGCTCCCCCGGCACAGCCCCCGGCCGCTCCTGCAGCGTTCAGGGCTTGGATGAGACGTTCGCCTTGGCTTCGTTGCGCCTTCCCCGAGCCCCCTCTCGTGGCTGCGCGTCCGTCCCGTCCCGTTGAGCATCACACAGCGCCTCTGTGTTCTCGGCGAAGGGGCTGCCCCTCTCCGTCAGGTTGTTCTGCGGTACTCAGCTGCCGAACGGAGGATTTGCCTCAAATTGTTCACTGGGGGAATCTCAGGACGGCCACGCTGCTGAATGATCAGTGGCAAGTCCCCCAGAGCAGATGGCATGTGCTCGTTAGCCTTAAAACAACTCCAGCAGTTTTCAGCGAAGTTCCAGGGAAAACCCCCAGGAGCTGTGGAGCCGAGTATCTGATATCCCCAGCGTGCAAAATATCATGACCCACTCTAATGAACTGTTAGGAGCCACAGGGCTGTGCAGTATTCATAGAAAGGCCAGATAATGGTTAACATGACAATATAAAATCACAAACATGGAGTTTGGAATTGCTAGAACAGAAATGTTTCAGATCAGAGCAGCAAGGACAAGGGCTTCACGTGACAGAGTTCCGTGTGGAGCTCCTGGCAGTGGCCGGTAAGGACAGTGGCTGTTGAGGTGCAGTCTCCGCTATAAAAGGAGGAGTCGGCAAGGATTCTTTTTGATAGATTTGATAGACGAAAATAAAGCGCAAAAGCAACAATATTATATCTGAGAACCGTTTATTGATAAAAAAGAGTAAGTGTTCTTACTAAAGGGGGATAGGAAAAAAAGAGCAGTGAGGGAAAACGAGAGACAGAGAACGAAACAGAAGACAGGGACAGCGTCAGCACAAGAACCCGGCTGTGTGTCAGCCTGGCTTGGCAGACCGAGCGTGTGCGCTGCGAACCGCGGCGCCTCTGCGTGGCTGCCGAAGCGGGCTGGGCGCGATTTCCAAACAGCAGCGGGCTGTGTGCTCCTTCCTTCGGACACAGCGGGCTGTGTGCTCCTTCCTTCGGACACAGCGGGCTGGGCGCGATATCCAAACAGCAGCGGGCTGTGTGCTCCTTCCTTCGGACACAGCGGGCTGGGCGCGATTTCCAAACAGCAGCGGGCTGTCTGCTCCTTCCTTCGGACACAGCGGGCTGCCGAGGCGGGCTGGGCACGGTTTCCAAACAGCAGCGGGCTGTGTGCTCCTTCCTTCGGACACAGCGGGCTGCCGCGGGCGCGGCCCTGCAGCCGCCGCGGTTCCCCGGTCGGGGCGCGGTGGCTGCGGTTCGGGTGCCGCGGGACGAGAGCGAACACCGGCTCTTCTCGCGGCACCGGCCAGGCAGGGCGGGGCCGCGGGCAGACAGGGACACGGGAACACAGGGAGGAACAGGCCAGGCGGAGAGGGGGCCGAGCGGACCCTACGGGCGAGCCCCGCTTCCCCCAGGTACCCGAAGGAAACGCTCCGGGTGTGTCGGGAGCCGCTGCTGCCGTGTGCTAACGATCCCCTCACAGCCCGGTTTGGCGGCATCTGCCCCACCGGCCAGTGCGTGGAGGGCCCACACACAACCCGATCGTGGAGGCGTCCTCTGCCCTGATTGCCTGCCAGGTGAAGCCTTCCTGGGGACAGGGCTGCCAGCACATCTGCAGCCCCTATAAGAATATAACAAATGCTGAGGCGTAAATAAAAATCAGATTGGTACCTCTCAGGTGGGTGTGAAAGCAACAGGACAAATTATTTACAGTAAGTCAATACCAAATAATTCTCCTTGGCTGAAAAAGGCTTTCAGCTGTGGATTGTTGCAGGCTGGGATCCCTCTGCACACACTCCTGGGGAGCAGGAGATGGGTTGTGGGGTACTTAATATCACAGAATCATAGAATCCCAGAATGGTTTGATTTGGAAGGAATCTTAAAGCTTATCTCATTCCACTCCCTGCCATGTGCAGGGACACCTTCCACTGGACCAGGCTGTTCCAAGCCCCATCCAGCCTGGCTGGATGAACACTCGAACACTTTCACAGATGGAGCAGCCACAGCTTCTCTGGGCAACCTGTGCTAGGGCCTCACTACCTTTACAGAGAGGAATTTATTCCCAATAACCAAACTAAAATCTTTCCTCTTACAGTTTAAAATTGTTCCCCCTTGTCCTGTCACTTCAGGACCTTGTAAATAATTTTCCTTCATTTTCTTTGTTGGTTCTGTTCAGGTACTGGAAGGTTGCAATTAGGTCACCAGAAGGCTTTTGCTATTCCCGTCTGAACAACAGCAATTGTCTCAGCCTTTCCTTAATTCTCTAAGTCATCTCTGTGTCCTCGTCTGGGCTTGCTGCAACAGCTTCATGTTCTTCCTGTGCTGGGCCCCAGGGTGGGGAGCACCTCTGCAGGTGGGGTCTCACCTGAGTGGGGCACAGGGGCAGAATCCCCCCCTGCCCTGCTGCCCCCTGGGGGATCAGCCCAGCACAGGGGGGAGTTCTGGGTGCCAGCATGTGCGGATGGGCCATGTCCACCTCTCATCCACCAGGCACCCACAAGTCTCTCCCCTCAGGGCTGTTCTCAATGCCTTCATCCCCCAGCCTGTCTCTTCCCATCAGGATTGGTTCTTCCTGACGGTGGGCATGCTGGGTCTGTGCTGGAGCAGGCCTGCAGCTGCTGAGCTTTTCCCCTTTGCTTCCAGAATGGAATTCCTTGGGGCTGGAAGCCAGGCTGGCATGAGCTGGAGCCCTGACCCGAAGCTGTGGGCACGGCCACATTGGTGTCTTCGGGTTCAGCTTTGGGTTCTGGGATCCCCTTCCCTGCCTGAGCTGTGGGACTGGGAGAGAGCCCACCCTGGTTGCTCAGCTGACAAGAGCAGGCTCCTGTGCAAACTGCCTAGCTGGGCCAATCAGCCATTTGAAACCAGGCCTTTTCTTGTCTTGACAGGACTTGACCCTGGTATTTGTGGAGATTTCTGCCTCTTCCCAGGACTTCTGGACATTGGAGTGAGCTACCAAATGCCGAGAAGGCCTGCACAGCCACATCTCTGGAGAGCTGGCTGTGACCCACACCAACAGGCATCCCCAGAGCCCTACACTCTGTGCCATTGTTTCTGGGTTTTGTGAAAGATACAGCACTTTGGAGTCAAGCTGTCATGTCCAAATGAACACCAGATTATATAATTTGACAGACATTTGGAGCAGTTTCCCAGCCTGTAGGTCCAAGTTTGCTATAAACACAACCTGAAGCAAAAGGAATTGCCTTAGATGCCAAGCTGGGGCTGTCCCCAATGATTGATGTGAAGAGTTATAGAAATCTTTCTGGAATCCTCTCCTGGTTTGGCATGAGGTCACTGGAAATGAGACCAGGAGAGGTCCCCCTTTCCCCATGGCATTCCATGGCTGATTGCACTGTCTCAGGAAATCAGGCAAACATACCCACTCCAGTTTCAGAGAACATTTTATCCCAGTAACATGTATCAATAATACATCTTCTACAATTACAGAGTCCAATGTCAATTCCTGAATTTTACAGCTCAGCCTTAGTCTATTAATCTTAACACCTACTTTTGAACAAGCTCAATTTTATTGTTTTATTGTTGGGAACTTGAACAGAAGGTTTGTTCTCCTTCTTGAACAAACTCTACCAACTTGTCTATCTACAGAAAACAGCAAATCTTTAACAAACAAGAGCTAAACCCAATACAAACTAAAACTATTTAACATCCAACTATTCCTAGCCTGAAAATCCCAAAATGTGGGTTTCTTTCCTTAGGCCAGATGCTGTCTTTTCTTTGGAACTGCTTCCTCTTGATCATCGGCAGACTCCACTGGTCAAGGTCTCTGCCAAATAGAAAAAAGAAAAAAGGAAATTCTCCAGTTGAAAGAATACTCAGAAATGTGCAGTTTTTGTACACCCAAATGCCATCTCCTCTGTCCATGCCCCAGCCAGACCAGCCAGTGAGCAGGGCAAGAGCCACTCCTTAGTGGACCCAGTTCTCAATCACATGGGCAACCAGGGACTTACAATCTTCCTGCAGAGGAACAAAACATGGTCTCAAGTCTCCAGTGGTCACAGGCCAAAGTTCAGAAAGCTTCCGAGTTCCCTTTGCAAAGGAACAGATTCCTTGGCCAGACTAAAACACATTTGTCTGGAGCAATTGTGAAGCAATTCAGATTGCTCCTAAAGCCAAGAGCTGAAATCTGGAAAGAAGGATTCATGTTCCCACATCAAGGGACATCAGAGCCAGCATGGTCTGAGGCTGTTGGTGACACTTGCATTGAAGCAGGAGGCTGCACTGGGCCTGTTGAGCTGAGAGGGCACGGCCGTGTCCCAGCTGGAGCTGCTGCTGAACTCTCCAGTCTGAGGAATTCAAAGAGTTCCAGCACAGCCCAGTGGAGCAGGTTGGATGTAGCTCCATCGTCCAGCAGAGCCTGCCCAAGGGGTGCCAAGAGGTTTCCCTGCGTGATGGAATGGGTATAAAGCTCATCCTTCAGGGCAATGATCTTCCTCAGGAAGTGCAGAGCACCTCTGAGAAGGGAGAAATGCAAGGATTCCAGAGCCACAGGCCAGGGCTGCAGTCCAGAAATTCATTCCCATCCCTTCCCATGAATCCTGAGTTCAAGTGTCCCCTGGAACACCTTCCACCCAGGACATGCTAAGCTTGGAAGAAGGAAATGCCAAAGGCTACTCACTCGAGGCCAGAAATGCGTGTTGGGAATTGATCAAGAGCACAACTCTTCTTAGCAAATCCCAGTGTAGAATGCAACCCCTCATAAGCTCCTTATGCCACGTCACACAAAAACTCAACAGCTCCAAAATTAAGACCAGGAGTTGTGCTGTTTGATAATCATCTACAGGAAAAGTAATGCCTTCAATGAGCAACAAAGAAAAAAAAAAAGAAAGAAATGTCCTGTGCCATCCACTCAGCTCAAGTGTTCCTGCACTTCCTGACATGGTTTTAGAGGACTTTGGCTTTCCTGGGTTGCTTCAGGAGGCAGAACTGGGGGGAGAACAAAACAGCCAAGACAATGGTGACTTTTTTGACCCTTGAAGCAAATCTTAGAATGGATACAAGTCCAACTCCTCCACCATGAACAGCCCTCCTCCAGGAGGTCCATCTGCTACAAAGCACAGCCTGAAGCCATGTCAGGGAGAGGCAAGAGGGGGCTGAAAAGTGCTGCCTGCAGAACCCCTGTCCCTGGGGAGCAGCCACTTTTCTCAGGTGCATTCCCAGCTGGCCTGACCAGCTGATTGCTGGGACCATCCCTGTCAGTCCCTTCCACACACTACAAGCCTCCAAAGGGCAAAAAAGGAAAAATCCTCGTTTGCTCTTTCCCAGGTACCTGTTCCTGCATTGGCCAGAAGCGGCGCAGTCAGGACGGGAAGACAGCGGGTGTAGAAGGAATTGAAAAATCCAAGTATTTTGGATACCTAAGGGAGAAAATGGCTTCATTAAATCCTGGCCTTGGCCGCTGCTGGGCCTCTTGCATGACAAATTCTTGGACCAGGAATGGACAAAAGTTGATAAGACAAGATGTCTGTGGCAGCAGATGCCACTTGCAGATCATCCATTCCCTAAGAAAAAAAGAGATTAATTTGGTAGGGTAAATCAGGTTTGCTGTTTCTCATCAGGTAAAGCTCCAAAGAAAAGGGAGTGAAAGCTTTTGAGAAAGTTTCATTCCCAAGTTTCTCTGAGAAACACAGTAATATGGTTGCAGAGAAGCAACAATAAACCAGCAACCTCTTTTGCCCACTTGTGGGCTCCTTTAGAAGGGACACAAGGTTTTCTGTGAATCTGTGAGTCCTCTTTTAAGCAGGAACTGTTCCCCCATCATGCCACTTTCTGGCTGGAATAGCTGAGACACTGATCTTCTGTACCTGTTAACCACAACTGATTCATTTTATACCAAAAGACCGATTGTACAAATCAATCTGTCTCTTTGTTCTCCTCACTTCTTCTCCTCATCCAAATGGATTGTAAGCCAGACTAAACAACTCCAGTCCCTGCCTTGTTGTGTGGGTAAGTTAAAGGTGGTTGAGCTTAAGTTTGCCAAGGTCAAGTTTGTGATGGGCCTTCCTTTGCCTGGATGTTGTTTAAAAACTTGTCAAGTGCCTCATTCTGCCTTCATGTCCTCAAGCTTGTGAGTCAAAGGTTCTTCTTGAACTTGCTGGAATGTTAGTGTTTCTCCCACACAGGGCTGTGAGGGGCTCAAACAACCTTCCCCTAAAGCTGCTGAGCTGAGCAGGGCCAAACAAATGTTTTTCTGGCAGTGCTGTGCCTTGCTCAGTTCCCAGGTTGTTCCTGCAGCAGAGAAAGCCCCTGGAGCCTGGTGTTTGTGAGGAGCAGCAGCACTGAGCCTGGATTGCAATGCTCAGGTGGCAACAGCCCCAGCCAAAGGAGGGACAAAATTCTGGTTTCCCATTGCTGCTCAGGACAGAGAAATCTGCTGCTGCCAGGAGGACAGGATCTTCTGGGAAGGAATGAGTCAACAGCCCCAGAGGAGCTAAAAAGACTCTGTGGCCCTGGTCCAAGCACAAGCACAGCAGTCCCGGGAAAACAACACCAATGCAGCTGCCCTGCAGCAAAGAGTCTCCTTCCGTCTTAACTCTGCCTTGTCCTAAGGACTGCACTGAGCACAGAACTTGCCCCTGGTGCAGAGTCACAAGGATCAGGGCAATCCAGGTAGGCACTTGGAAGAGCTATGGGAGCTTTGGCATTGGAGTGGTCCAATCCACTTCCACTCTCAGCAGAGCCACTCTGTGCCAGCAGAGGGACACACAAGTGCTCAGCAAGTCCAACGAGTGTGCCAGTGGCTCTGGTCTTTCCTGCTTTGAGGAAGAGCAGCTGGAAGTTTTCACTTACCAGTAGGATTTTAAGAGCAGGAAGAAGCCCCAGCTTGGCCAAGCTTTGTAAAAATGCCTCTCCATTCTGGTGAAACATGAGGGAACAGGCACAGAAGTCCTTCAGAAAATTCACCAGTTCCATAGGAAAAAGAATTTCCAGTGTCTAGGAGTAAGACAAGTCTCTGAAAGGTGAAAAGAGTTACAATTTCTAGCAGAGTTAGAGTCCTGGTTGGCCCTTCCTAGAGAGTGGTCTTCTCGTGGTGTCTCCTCCAAGCTTTACCAACACCAACAAAGCAAAACCATGGAAAGGAAACACACGGAGAAAGAAGAAATCTGTCACTTGGCCTTGACCTCAGAAAGACAGTGATACAGAAATAAAGTTCTCTGGGATGCTGAAACATTCTGGGAAGAAAGCAGAGCTTGAATTCGAGCGTGTCAGCTCCGTGCTGGTCCTTTCTACACAAGGAAATCCTGATTTGCAACAAAGACATCAGAGCTTACATTGCCAGAAATATTTCTTTAAGTGAGGACTTAAATGAAGTTTGAGCTGCACTGGCAAGGATTCCTGGGTTCCAGAAAGACCTCATGGACTGCAGGAGGCCTCAAGAGCAGTTTCCCTTTCTCTGCTTCCTCCCTCTCCTTTCAAGCCCGTGAGCACTGACTCACCAGTTCCCATTGCTGGTGAGCACCTGTAGCTAACTGGGCCACAACTTCTGACCAGAATTTCTGGTCCTTCTGTGGAACACAAAAAAGGAACACAACTGACACAGGTCCTCTGGAAAGGCAGACCTTCCATCTTGAGAGGATCCCCCACTACCTCAAGCCCAGCTCTCCACCCCTCCATTCACTGTAGCCCAACAAAGGCCAGTGCAGAGCACACAGATCCCACAGGACCCTTCCTTTCCAGGGCATTGTTTCAGCAGTGCCTGTATGCAGCAGAAGCAGAGGCAGAAGGCCAGAGCTACAAGGGAAGCTGAGCTCAGGGGAGACTCCCAAAAGTGCAGCTCCCAAGAGCCAGCTGAGACACAGTTTGTCCCATGCAGCACCTGCCCCGCTCCCCCTGCCCTGAGAACATCGCACAGGGCTCCCTTTCCCTCTTGTGCAGCTGCAACTCTGCAAAGCATCTTTTCAGGCCCCCCAGCAAGGGGGAGCAGATGAACAGGTTCCCAGCTGGCTGCAGCCACGGCCTGGTTGCCCTTCCTCACACTCAAACGAGCTCCCCTTGCACATGCTCTGCTCTGCACTTCTGCCCCAGCCTTGGCTTGGTACAGTCACAGCCTCTCCTCCCAAGAAACACTTCAGGACCTCTAGGACAAGAGCTCCCTTCTGGCCAAGGATTTCAGTTCCCCCATTGCTTAAGCCTCCAGAGGGGCAAGAAAACCAGGCTGAACACAATCACCATCATCATCATCATCATCATCTCTCAAGGCTTTGGATGCTTCTGCTCTCTCTGTCCCTGCATTTCTCACCACTCCTTCCCATGGGAAGCAGCATTGGCAGCATTCTTGCTGAGCCTGCTCTTTGGCATCTCAGGTTCAGAATGAGTTCCACAGACATTGCACCTGGCCCTGAGAGGGAATCCCAAAAGCTGCTTGTTCCCCAGCTCCCCCCACAAACCAGCTCCAAAGCAGGCTGTTGCTTGGCCATCAAAGAGAAGAACTTGAGACTCTTGACAGCCCATTCAGGAATCTCTAGATCCTTCCCTGAGCTCTTCCCTTTCTAAACTACAGAATCCAAGGGAGGAGAAAGAAGGGGGATCATTCCCATCCTGTGCTCATGCCAGCATGTCTGAGGAACAGTGATCCCTTGGCAACCCCAGCTCCAGGTCCCAAGCCACTGAGAGCAGGTCAGAAGGCACTTACCTCCAAGATATGGAAGATCTCCTCTTTCTTGCAGCTGATGAAGGAGGCGAGGCTGGGCAGAGAACCCTCTCCCAGCCCAGCTGCCTTGGGCAAGATGACAGCCTGAATATCCTGTGCCCAGTACACCTGGTGGAATTTTTGCTGGAGCTCAGGGTCTCGGATGGGAAGAAGCTCCTTCAGCTTGGTTGTTTGCTGCAGGAGCTGCCGGTGCCGTTTGGGCTGTGCCAAAGAGGGGCCACACTCGAGGCATCCAACCACATCCATGATACACTCCTGGGACAGCATCACCTCCAGCAGAGCTGCTTGGTCAAGCCAGAGAATTCCTTGCATAGTGGCTGACAAATGCTGCAAGGCCTGTCTGAGCTGTAACCCCTTGCAGATTTGGAAAAGCTTTAAGAGTTTGGGAAAGTCGCCTTCCTTCTTCAAGGCTAGCACCAGCTTTTCCCTGTGGCTGGCTGAGGAGAGAGCAGAGGTGATCAGCTCAGCAACCTCTACCAGTCTGTGGGTCTTGCAGAGAGGAAGGCTGATCCCAGGGCCAATTGCAGCCATTTCTTCCTGCTGTTCCTCTGGTGGCTGCTGAAGATGCGGGGTGAACTTCCAGTGAAGGCCACGCCTGCCGAAAGGCAGCAAGAGGGAAGCGACAGGGAAGCACAGGACAGAGGAAAGGGCACGCTGTGCTTTCCTCCTTTTGGCTCTGCCCCTGGAGCTGCCTCAGCTCCTCTGGCTCTGCAGCAGGAGGCTTCCATTGCTCTGCTGCTTGACAACCTGGCCCCAGGCTGCCAGAGCTCCTGCACTCTGCTGTGTCCCCATAACCAGCTGGTGGGACTTGGGGAGAGAACTTGCAGAACTGAAGGAACACATCCCAGCAGCCTCCCAGTACCCACCAGGAGAGGGCCACCAGAAGGCTGCAGAGGGACTTTTCCCCACGGCCTTCAGGGACAGGACAGGGGGAACTGCCTGAAGCTGCGGGAGGGCAGGTTTCAGTGAGGTCTTGGGAAGAAATTCTTGCCTTGAAGTGTGGCTGGGCACTGGGCCAGGTTGCCCAGAGAGGTTGTGCACTCAGCAGGCCTGGAGATGTGCAGTGGTTTGACCCTGGTTGGACACCAGGTACCCACCAGAGCAGCTCTTGTTCTGCCCTCTGCACCTGGACAGGGCAGAGAAAATAGAACCAAGGGTCCCTGGGTTGAGATAAGGACAGGGAGAGATCCCTCCCCCTTCAGTCACAGGCAAATCTGCCTCAGTTTTTGGCTATCGATTGAATTGACTACTCCCAGCATCAGGGCAGGATCATGAGAAACCAAACAAATCTCACAGTCACTTTTCCCCCAGCTGTCTCTCCTTCCCAAAGTCTCCCTGGTCCCCCCTCCAGTGGCACAGGGAGATGGGAATTTGGGTTCTGGTCAGTTCATCCCACATTGTTGCTGCTGCTGCTCAGGGAGAGGAGTTGGAGTCCTTGCCCTGCTCCAGCACAGGGTCCCTGCCATGGGAGATTGTTCTCCAGGAACTTCTCCAACTGGAGTCCATCCCACGGGAAACAGCTCCCCACAACCTGCTGCCAGGTGGGTCACTCTTCCTCAGGGTCAGTCCTTCAGGCCCTCCTGCTCCAGCCTGGGTCCCTCACAGGCTCCCAAGGCCTTGCAGCAAACCTGCTTGAGCACACAGGGCTCCTCCCTGCATGGCTCCACGGGGCCCTGCCAGGACCTTGCTCAGCAGGGGCTTCCCAGGGGCTCAGAGCCTCTCTCAGGCATCCCCTGCTCCAGCGTGCAGGGTCTGCAGGGGCTGCAGGGGTTCTCTGCCCCCCGTGCCCTCCGTGGGCTGCAGGGCACAGCTGCCTCTGCCAGGGCCACGCCATGGGCAGCAGGGAAATCCAGACCTGGCGGAGTTTGTCCCAAATTTCTGCACAGCTGCTTTTTCTGGAAAACTCTGTGCTAAATCCCATCAGTCAGGGATTCACAAAGCAGGCTTGGCCCTCAGTAAGCATCCTGCCCACAGGGGCCACTGCCCGTGCACCAGTACCCTCAGGGAACACCACCAGGTGTGTTTGAGGTCTAAACAGTATTTTTGATGCCTTGATTGGTTTTGGTCACTGCTTTGGGCACCTCTGGCCACATCTCACTGCCTTAGGACACTCTTTGGCTGAACCTTCAGGTGTGAGCATTCCTGACCAGATAATATTGGCTTTCACATTTAGGTATTAGCTTTTGCATATTGTTATTGATTATAAGTATTTAGATATGGTAGAAATTATAATTTTTTTATCTGCTTGTTAATATAATATAATCCATCAGCTTATGTACTGTATTGCTCATAGAAACAGTAGTATAATGAATAAGATATCTATGTAATACAGAAAGAGTAGTGTCATGATTGTATTGTACTATAGACCTCAGCAAACATAAGATGTGAAAAAGCTTTTGTGTAACTAAGAACAGTGCAAGGCCATCCATTGACTGACTGTCCAAGTGATAACAGTGACACAAGACAGAGCACCGGAGGAGAATGGGGAAGAGCTCCTTAACTCCTCTTATCAGAAAAGTGTGAAACAACAGGGATGAAATCACAGGAAAGAATACAATTTATTGACTTGATCTCAGGATGTCATACAGATAAGTCAGGATGGGAAACCTAAACACAAAGAGCCCTGCAATATCAAAAGCTCTTGGGAATATTTAAATAATGTACAAGCTAACGAATATGCATGTAAGCCCAGCAAGTAAACATATATATAGAGAGCATGATTTTAAGTCTTTTGGCACGCTCTTTGGCCGTTTGTCAAAAGCACACCAGCACTGGAAATGTTGTCCTTTTTTTATATTATTATCAAACTTTTAAAAATTCTACAGAGTGAACTCTGTCTTTCACACCGAGTGCCCCCAGGGGCAGAGCCCAGCCAGTTTCAGCTGCCCCGTGCAGATCTTGCTGTGCCAAGCAGGCCCTGACGCCGAGCAGCCCCTTCAGTCTTTCGGAAAGGAACCTGCTGAGGGTGAAACTGCTGCGCAGAATCGAGCCAGGCTGGGGGAGCTGAGCCATGCAGCCAGAGGGTGCCAGCCCTTCCCAATGCCACATCCTGCTGTGGTACAATTTGAGCTGGCCTGGGAGCTGTGGCAGTGCCCGCTGTGCCTCAGGGAATGGTGGAATCACAGCCCCTTGATGCTGGAAAAGCTCCCCGAGTCCAGCCATTCCTCCAGAGCTGCCACGCTCAGCACAACCCCATGTCCCCGAGTGCTACACCCACATGTGTCGTGTGAAAAGGGATTTTCTATACCATTAGTGTGGGGAGAGTTACTTGACCCTCTGTCCTGGATTGCCAAGCAAATTGTATTCTGTTCAGTGGGCAGTTTTCCTTATCTCTTCCATAACTACTCCTCCCTCTGGGGGAAGACACCTGATGATAACTGGATATTGAATGTCACTGCATGGCTGATAAGAACCACAGCATCCCATTGGGAGATGTGAGCCCAGAGGGAGGAGCCAAGCATTCCTGCCTGGATA
The DNA here is from genome assembly GCA_035582745.1 of Loriotus luctuosus. NCBI lineage: Eukaryota > Metazoa > Chordata > Aves > Passeriformes > Thraupidae > Loriotus > Loriotus luctuosus. The sequence goes on from JAWWEY010000370.1 coordinate 13,405, forward strand.
TAATCTGGAGATTCTGG
>JAWWEY010000371.1:0-13365 GCA_035582745.1 Loriotus luctuosus
TGCTACAACCAGCAAGAGGTTTTGGCTTGGCAAGCCCTTTCCTACACCACCTCCAGGGGACAAGGTAGGATGGTGGTGGAAAGAGGGGCAAAAGATGGCCAGTGAAAAGCACTTGTTCCTACAAGGAACAGGAGAAAAGGCTCCAAGAACTGAAAAGAACTTTTTCAGCAGGGCTGAGCTGCTCTAAAAGTTCCTTCAAAAGTTGCATTGCTCAGGAACAACTCCAATTACTGTTCAGCCTGGCCTTGAACACTTCCAGGGATGAGGCAGCCTCAGCTTCTCTGGGCAACTTGTGCCAGGGCCTTCCCACCCTCACAGGGAAGAATTTCTTCCCAGTATCCCATCTAACCCTGCCCTCTGGCAGTGGGAAACCATTTCTCCTTGTCCTTTCACTCCAGACCCTTGTAAATAGTCTTGCCCAGTCTTTCCTGTTGGCTCCTTCAGGTACTGCAAGGCCATGATGAGGTCACCTGAAACTTCTCGAGGATGAACAATCCCAATCATGTCACGCTTTGCTACAGCAGAGCTGCTCCATCCCTCTGATCATGCTGGTGCCTCCTCTGGGCTCTCTCCAGCTGCTCCAGGTCCTTCCTGGGCCCCACCTGAGCAGAGGGGCAGAATCCCCCTGGAGCTGCTGCCCACGCTGGGGTCAGCCCAGCACGTGGTGGGCTCCTGGGCTGTTGGTGCACGCTGGTGGGTCATGTCCAGCCTGTCACCCACCAGGTCCTTCTCAGCAGGGCTGCTCTCGATATGTTCATTGCCAGTTCTGAACTCCAGTTTTGGTTTTCCTAAATGCTGTTTTCTGGCTTTGTTTCTTTGATGCCCAGGTGCTTGGGCCTTACCAACTGCCACCCAGAGAGAGTCGCTTCATTATCTCCAGGAACAGACTCCAAAGCTTGAGCCCGTATGGAAAACGCATCCAAGCCCTGTGCAGAGGAATTCCCTCCTATCTCGCTTACCCAGCTCCTGGTGAGTCTGCTGCTGACAGCCCTGGAGTTCCAAAATGTGCACAGGTTAACAGGATTAACAAAAGAAGATTCAAGAAAACATGTCACTTACTGAGATCCTGTATTTTCTATGGCTTTTTATCCATCCATGTACACACACCTCAGGAAAGGCAGGTCTGTCACTCTCCTGAGTGACCCAGAGCCCGGCCATTCTCAGGAAGGTTCTGGGCTCTAGCTCTTGACATCAACCTGGAGTTTTTAGCCAACTAGTTGGAAGCATTTCAGCCACATTTTTACCTTCGTATTTTCTCAGTCCAAATCTAATTGGTTTTTTCTTCTTTCAGGATCAAACTTTTTAAGGGGATCAAACTTCTCATCAGGATGAAGCTTCTTGGAGTGAAATATTTCATGATTGAAATTTAATATTAATGAACTGCCTGTTTGTTACTGTGGTTACTCCTGACAGAGTTTGCAGAAGAAAATTCATAGAACTGTGTACCCATTAGTAAGATTTTTTTCCTTGATAATCTTCTCTTGATCATATTTTCAATCATTTATCTTTCTTCTGCTCTGTATGGAAGCTGTTGAGTCTCAGTAAAATTTATCATCAACCTACACTGGTCTGTGCTGTGTTTTTACAAACCCTTTGAAAAAGCAGAAGCAATTCCAAAGACAAGTTGCAAAACTAATGTTCTTGCAAAATCCCAATTTTGGCATTTAAACTTCTTCCAGTACAACTTCTCAGGGAGAGTTCACATGATGCCTTGAGTAATTATTCATCAATACTAGAAGAAAATGATGCTATACCTACTACAATGCCTGCTGCAATACTGTCCCCAGGAGAGTAAAACACTGTCAGCAAGGTCCAGCTGCTCGCAAAACTGCTTCAACTTCATGCACTTAAGAGGAAAAATCTGCCAACAAGTGTAAATTAATAAAGCTGGAAAGGTGTAAATGTCTCAGGGCTGCTTTGACAAGTCCACAGAGGCACAGATGCCTTAGCCCTCACTGCCACATTTTAGTGGGTGCTATGGTGACCCGATAACATACAGTATATTTTGGAAGGTAAAAAGGCTTTCACATATTTTGTCTAATGCAAAGCTTTTCATGTTCTTGTTTAAGCCCTAGGATATCTCCGGTCTTAAGTTTGATGTGAATTTTCAAAAGTAAATAGTACATGTTAGAAAAATACTAGAAACATATTTAATTTTTCACTGCAAATGGATTCCTATTTGATAACTATCAGGCTCCAGCAGGTCAAATGGTTCAGAAGTACAATCCCCATGTTTATCAAGTACAGCAGGAAATAATTTTCAGGGACAAATGACGGGGAAACAAATGACAAAATAATTTTATTGCACACTCAGCATTTCTACTGTGATTTCTGAAAACATATAAAAGGTGGAGGGTTCACACTGCTCTTTCTACCTGCAGGAGCATCAGCTCTGCAGTCAGGATGCATCTCTCTGTAAGTATGCATGCTTTTCTACCTTCTGAACTGAAACTTCGATTCAAACCCATTCCTTTATCTCTCAGAAGGGCTCCTGCCTCTCTGGAGCACTAAGGCTTTCTCTGGGGACATTGTGCTCCTCCAGAAGCAGCAGCTCAGCCCCTGGGGTAAAGCAAGGATGCCTCCCTTTGGGGGCACTGATGCAATCCCAGGTTGAAAGCAAAAAAAGGATCCAAGGAGGACCCTTGAACATCAGATTAGGAAAAGGGAAGGAGGACTTTCATCACCAGATTTGTCAGCCAGAGCTGCAGTTACATTTTGTATTTGATTTTCATTTCAGATTTGGACAGCAGTCCTTCTTGGACTCGTCCTCACTCCAGCCCTTGCTGATTACGTGAGTACAAATGAACAATTTCCACATGCATGGCTACTCTGCCTCTATTCCCTGCTTCATGAAACCTCCTTGATTCTTTCTCCAACACTTAGAAGGAAAAGAATTGAAGTCTTCTCAAACAGATTAAACTCTAAAGGAACCAAATCACAGGTGTCAGATGCAGCAATGATTCATGGAATCCTTGAAAAGAATTCTTACAGCTAATGCCCAATGCCAATGCCTTGATTCTGGGTCTGTTTGAAAATACTGAGACCACTTCTGGCTCTTAGAGGGGGAGACAGAACTTTTTCTATTGTAGCAAGGGTTTTTTTTTAAAAGCAAGGGAGACAACACTGACTAATGTTACCATCTAAAAGTGCTCCATTTGGTTTTCCAGTCTCAGCAGCAGACAAATGGAAACCAGCAAATCATCTTTGGTGGAGACTCTCAAATCACTATCACCGGTATCTCACAAGGCGTGAGGCTCAATAGTCAAACAAGAGTGGCAATCATCGAGCAAAAGAGCCAAACTTTATCATGGAAAACCATCTGGAACTACAACAGGGTGAGTGGATGGGAGTGGGATTGTTAAAAAGGTGACCCAGGGATGGGGCTTGTTTCTGTATTCTGATCATCTGAAGTAAACGACGTGGGGTAGAAACTCTTGGTATTTGTTACTGCTTCCATCCCGACTTTGCAACCTCAACAGCTGGAGAAACTGAGTTCTGAATGCTAAATACTTTTATTTTACAGGGTGTCATTGCAACCAAAGTCATACAGCAGAACACCTGCTACATTTCCATCATGAACAGAACTGACATACCCAGTTTCAACAGTCTGGCCCGACTGGCGGCAGAGAGCAGGGTAAGAATCCAAAGGAGTAGCACATTCCTGGCCCTGGAGTTTATTAGCTTGTTTCCCCTTCTGCTTCTTCTTTCTGGAGAGGATCAGGTTATGTCTAGTGGCAGGATTTCCCTTCACTCAACAGTAATGTAGATTGGAAATTTGTTGTAGGAATGTTTTGCCAAAAGAAGAAAGGGGCTGCATTATTCCCTCACCAAGCTCCACTTACTCTGAGGATGTTGAGCTCTGAAGCTTGCTGGGCAAACCGTGTGCTTTTGCTCCTGCCTTCAAGGCTTGCTAGTGGTCCCACAAGCCACAAGGGATTAAAAATTGTCCCAAATAGCAGTTGGGACTCCACCAGCCCCAAGTCATCCTCCCAGAGCTAGGAATATCTCAAGCAGGAGCCAGCTCCTGACACTGAGCTTGCTAAATGCTGTTTTTTGATGTTTAGAACCTGGTTGGTGTTCTTGGAAGACCTACCAAGGAGATCACCTTTGTCACCAGTGGACTGGTCAACAACCTCAACTCCTATGGAATAGAAATCGCAGCTATGTGCAGTGGACTCACCACCTACATGGCTTATGAAGTTCATGGTGAGTGAATTCATGGGAGTACTGAGTGTTACTGACCTGGCCTTTTTGTCTCCTGGGGCATGGCTCAGGCACAGATGCTGCTCTTCCACTTTGGGCCAGACAGAAACCAGTTCAGCAGATGCACAAAGGGTTCAGCACCTTGGCAAATTGAGACTGGAACAGGGTGGGGTCACAGCCCCCATAGATGACACAAACTAAAACCTTACAGTGCCTTTCTGGGAAGCTTAATGAGTGTTTTGGCCCACACCTGAGCTGCCCTGGAATACCCAGTCAAGAAGAAGGGTTGTTCTAGGAACCATTGTCCTTCAGGTCAGAGCCTGCTAATCAGCTGACCCAGGCAGCTGTCAAACCCTTGTGCTTCACAACACTAAACCAAGTGGTTTCCTCCCCTGTAACTTTTCCCCTGGGGCAATGATCCCATTCCCCAGGGTTAATGAACAACCCAAGGTAGGATTCTTCCAGAACGTCACAGCCCATGTGACTGGGCCCATGAACTGGCAGCAGCCTCACCATGCAATGCCCAGCCATTGGGACTCTCAGGACAAAGTGCAATAGAGCCCCAATTTCTGCACAGGACATCCCTAAGTGTGTTGAAGATCAGATCTTTGTGAGCATTCCTGGCTGAGCCACAGAGCCGGTGCTCTTTGGGGACTCCAAGAGAATCTGTCCCTCATACAGCTCAAACATTCCCAGAGCAGCAATTCTTCATACCTGTGTGTGCCCTGAGCAACACCACTACCCTCCTGTAGAAGGGCAGCCAAGGTCATTAGAATTATCTCATGGGGTTTTGTTTCGTGCTTTCTTGTATACCAAGGACTCCAAGTGAATCTGGGATCCTGCATTACCCTCAATGTCTTGAGAGCTGTGGATCTGAGGTACTGCAATAGCAATGGCAATTGGAATGGCATTGGCAATGGCAACTGGAATGGTAATTGGAACGGCAATTTGAATGGCAATGGCAACTGGAATGGCAATTGGAATATCACTGGCAATTGGAATGGCAATTGGAATGGCAATGGACAGGTGAGAAAACCGTGGCCCTTACTTGTCATTAAGAAAATGGGGGGGATCCTGAGCTGCTTCCCAAAGCCAACCCTGATGCCCTTCTTGCCTGGCATCTCCTCTTTGAGAGGTTCCTGCTTGAGGGTGCAGATGCTGAAAGAGAGCAATGGGTGAGCAGTGGTTCCCAACCAAGGCCTTGAGTGTGGATTTACTCTGGCCAGTGCTCCAGCATGCATCAACCTCTAAAGGCAGCAGATGCCAGCTGTCAGGTGCAATAATGATTCACTGAATCTATGAAAAGAATTCTTATGGTCTCTGCCCACTGCCACAGCCTTGATTCTGGGTCCTTTAGAAAAGACAGAGGGCAGTACTGGCACTTCTAGAGGCAGCACTTCTTCCATTGCAGCAGGGATTTCTCGAAAGCTTTGGGGACATCACTGTCTCCCTTCAAAGATGAAACGTCTTCTTTCCTTCCCTTGGCTTTTTAGTCTCAGCAGATTCCAGGTGACATCTTCAACAACACTCAAGGCAGCATCTTCAACAACACCCAAGTCATCATTGGTGGCCACTCCCAAATTGTGACCATCAACAGGCAATGGCGTGTGGCAACCATTGAACAAACGAGCATCAGTGGGTCCTGGAAAACCATCTGGAACTACAACACGGTGAGTGGCAGGGATGGGGCTTGTTTAAATACATCCAAGGAGATTGCCTGCTTGTACAACTGGCCCACGGATGGCAATTGTTCCTTTATTCTGGATGTTTGGAGTCCACAGTGCAGGGTAGAAACTCTCAGATTTTGTTATGCTTTCCATCTCGACTTTATTGAGTGCAAACTGCAGGAAGATACTGAATTTTGAGCACTAAATTATTTTCATTTCACAGGGTGTCATTGCAACCAAAGTCACACAACAGAACGCCTGCTACATTTCCACCATGAACAGAAATGAGATGCCCCGCTTTGATAACCTGGCCCACCTGGCACGGGAGAGCAGGGTAAGGTTCCAAAGGAGCAGCAGATTCCTGGTCCCAGAGAGCATCAGTCCATTTCTTCATGAGCTCTTTCTTTCTGGACATGAACAGGTTGTCTCCAGTGGTAGAGTTTCCAGTCTCTTAACAGTAATGCTGAGTAGGAATTTGTTGTAGGAATGCTTTTCCATAAGAAAGGGACTGTATTATTCCCTCACCCAGCTCCACTCTCTCTGAGGATACTGAGCTGTGCAGCTTGCTGGGCAACCCCTTGCTCTGAGGAGCCCTTCAAGGGCGTTAATCCTATTGGCAAGCCAGGATCTCAAGGTCCTTCACAGACTTTTCACTACCAATATCCAATGGTCATCTCAGAACTTAGCCTTGTAGCTGCTCGTGGCCAGACTCCCATTTGAACTGTGGTGTGAGAGAACATCTCCCCATTCCTCAGGTTTTCTCTCACATTCATGGGATGAGCCACAACAGGAGGCCTCTGATCCTAGCTGAGAGCAGAGGGAACCAAGGATCTCAGAGGAAAGCGCCAGAAAGCAGGCAATGCCTTGGGCCAGGCAAAAAAGCACTCCAGGAGGAAAGGAGAAAGGATGTGAAATGAAGCTCACAGGAGGCTTTCAGAAAGAAGTGTCCCACTCGAGCACCCAGGGTTCTTAGTGAGGGGCCCTAAGCACCATCTGAAAATAGTCTGAGAGGAAATGTATCTGCCCAGACTTGCTGCTGCCCTCTGAGGTTCCAGGTTAGAATGGGCTGCAGGATGAGACTTCTCATGCCAGCCTTCCATTTGACAGCCTGGGTGCCCCAGAGGGGCAAGGGAAATGACACAACACATGCCTTGGAAGGAGCTCTGGCTCCACAGAGCGGCCACACATCTCTTCTCTACATCAGCGATTTCCTTGTGATGCCACTGCCCTCAGGCTACATGCACTTTGACTGCCTTAGAACCATCTGCCTTTGGAGCTGCCTTCAAGGCTTGCCAGTAGTCCCACAGGCCCCCCAGGGAATTAAAAGATGCCCATAAAAAAATTTAGACCCAAACACCCAGCCATGAGGCACTATTCCACAGCTAGGAACAGACCAAGCAGGAACCAGCTCCTGCCATTGAGATTGCTGAATGCTACTTTTTGTTTTTTAGAACCTGATCGGCAGTTTTGGAAGACCTACCAAGAGGATCACCTTTGTCACCAATGGATTGGTCAACAACCTCTACTCCTACGGAGCAGACATCACGGCTATGTGCAGCGGAGTCACCACCTACATGGCTACTGAAGTTACCAGTGAGTGCAAGCATGGCAATTCTGAGTGTTACTGACGTGGCCTTATTTTCCCTTGGGGCGTGACTCAGGCACAGATGCTGCTCTTCCACCTCAAAACCCAAAGAAATCCTCCTGCAGAATATCAGCCATAGTTTTAGGCATCAGCTCATGGGATTTTTTCGTTTCTTTTCCAGCTTTCCAAGGACCCCAGGTGACTCTGGGATCATGCATTACCCTGGATGTCCTGAGAGTTGTAGAGCTGAAGTACTGCAATAGCAATGGCAATTGGAATGGCCAGTGGAACAACCAGTGGAACAACAACTGGAACAACCAGTGGAACAACCAGTGGAACAACAACTGGAATGGCAACTGGAACAACCAGTGGAACAACCAGTGGAATGGCAACTGGAACAACCAGTGGGACAACCAGTGGAACAACAACTGGAACAACCAGTGGAACAACAGTTGGAATGGCAACTGGAACAACAACTGGAATGGCAATGGCAACTGGAACAACAACTGGAACAACCAGTGGAATGGCAACTGGAACAACCAGTGGAACAACAACTGGAACAACCAGTGGAATGGTAACTGGAACAACAATTGGAATGGCAACTGGAACAACAATTGGAATGGCAACTGGAACAACAACTGGAATGGCAATTTCCCGGTGAGAAAACCTTAGCCCTTAGATTTCTTGAACCAAATGGGGGGATCCTGAGCTGCTGCCCAAAGCCAACCCTGGTGCCCTTCTTGCCAAGCCCCTCTTGTTTTGAGAAGGTTAAGGTGCTAAAAGAGAGCAATGAGAGAGCAGAGCATTCCATGCAAGCCCTTGAGCACGGATTTACTCTGGCCAGTGCTCTAGCATGCATCATACGATAAACAGAGCAGAAGACAGCTGTCAGATGGAGCACACATTCACTGAATCCATGAAAAGAATTCTTATAGCCTCTCCCCACTTCCACCGCTTTGATTCTGGGTCTGTTAGAAAATATTGCACGCAGTGGTGGGAATCACCTTAGGGCCAGCAATCCTTCCATTGTAGCAGAGATTTTTGGAAGCTTTGGTGACATCACTGTCTTGCTTCAAAGACGAAATGCCTTCTTTCCCTTTGCTTTTTAGTCTCAGCAGATTCCCAGTGGCATCTTCAACAACACTCAAGTCATCATCGGCGGCCACTCCCAAATTGTGACCATCAACAGGCAATGGCGTGTGGCTGTCATTGAGCAAAGGAGCTTCAGCGGGTCCTGGAAAACCATCTGGAACTACAACACGGTGAGTGGCAGGGAGGGGGCTCCTTCAAAAAGCATCCAAGGAGTCTGGCTGCTGGTACAGCTGGCCCAGGGATGGTGGTTGCTCCTTTATCCTGAACATTTGGCATTCACAATGCGGGCCAGTGGAACTCAGCAGTAATTTTGATTTCCATGCCGAAATTTTGCCAACATTAATACTTGGAAGAAACTGAAATGTGAGTTCTGAACAATTTTCTTTTACAGGGTATCATTGCAACCAAAGTCATGCAACAGAATGCCTGCTACATTTCCATCATGAACAGAAACGAGATGCCCCGCTTTGATAACCTGGCCCACCTGGCACAAGAGAGCAGGGTAAGGTTCCAAAGGAGCAGCAGGTTCCTGGCCCCAGAGATCACTGGGCCATTTCGTCATGTGCTGCTTCCTTTGGGGCAGGATCAGGTTGTGTCTTGTGGCAGAGTTTCCCTTCTCTCAACAGTAACGTTGATAAGGACTTTGTTGTAGGAATGCTTTTCCAAATGAAAGGAGCTGCATTATTCCTTCTTCCACTTCCCAAGAGGATGCTGAGCTGTGCAGCTTGCAGGGCAAACCCGTTCTTTGTGGAGCCCCTCAGTGCTTTTTTTCTGATGTCATTTCCCCTCAAGTTTCATTCTCCTTGACTCCCTTAGAATGACCTCTGCATTTGGAGCTGCCTTCAAGGCTTGCTGGTAGTCCCACAGGCCCCCCAGGGAATTAAAAGATGGCCTTAAAAAAATTTAGACCCAAACACCCAGCCATGAGGCACTATTCCACAGCTAGGAACAGATCAAGTAGGAACCAGCTCCTGCCAGTGAGATTGCTGAATGCTGGTTTTTGATGTTTAGAACCTGATTGGTGGTTTTGGAAGACCTACCAAGAGGATCACCTTTGTCACCAATGGATTGGTCAGCAACCTCAACTCCTATGGAATTGACATCACGGCTATGTGCAGCGGACTCACCACCTACATGGCCTACGAAGTTACCAGTGAGTGCAAGCATGGCAATCCTGAGTGTTACTGACCTGGCCTTATTTTCCCTTGAGGCATGACTCAGGCACAGTTCCTGCTCTTCCACCTCAAAACCCAAAGAAATCCTCCTGCAGAACATCAGCCAAGGTTTTCAGCATTAGCCCATGGGGTTTTGCCTTTTCTTTTCCAGCTTTCCAAGGACCCCAGGTGACTCTGGGATCATGCATTACCCTGGATGTCCTGAGCGCTGTAGAGCTGAAGTACTGCAATAGCAATGGCAGTGTCAATTTCCCGGTGAGAACACCTTAGCCCTTAACTTTCTTGAACCAAATGGGGGGGAACCTGAGCAGCTGCCCAAAGCCAACCCTGATGCCCTTCTTGCCTGGCATGTCCTGATTGAGAGGCTCCTGCTTGAAGGTACAGATGCCTTTAAAGGGCAATGGGTGAGCAGTGGTTTCCAAGCAACGCCTCGAGCGGGGATTTCCTCTGCCCAGTGCTCTAGCATGCATCAACCTCTAAAGGCACCAAATGGCAGCTGTCAGATGCAGCAATGATGCACTGCATGTATGAAAAGAAAAGAATTCTTGTGGCCTCTGCCCACTGCCACAGCATTGATTCGGGGTCCATTGGAAAAAACTGAGTGCAGGGCTGGCACTCCCAACGGGGGCACCACTTCTTGTATTGCAGGACGGATTTTTCAGAAAATGTGGGGACATCACTGTCTTGCTTCAAAGGTGAAACCTTTTCTTTCCCTTGGCTTTTCAGACTCAGCAGATTCCCAGCGGCATCTTCAACAACACTCAGGTCATCATTGGTGGCCACTCCCAAATTGTGACCATCAACAGGCAATGGCGTGTGGCTGTCATTGAGCAAAGGAACATCAGCGGGTCCTGGAAAACCATCTGGAACTACAACACGGTGAGTGGCAGGGAGGGGGCTCCTTCCAAAGCATCCAAGGAGTCTGGCTGCTGGTACAGCCGGCCCAGGGATGGTGATATTTCCTTTATTCTGAATGTTTGGAGCCCACAGTTTGTGGTACCAACATTCAGTATTAGTTATGGTTTCCATGCCGAAATTTTGCCAACAATAATACGTGGAAGAAACTGAAATGTGAGTGCTGAACACTTTTCTTTTACAGGGTGTCATTGCAACCAAAGTCACACAACAGAACGCCTGCTACATTTCCATCATGAACAGAAATGAGATGCCCCGCTTTGATAACCTGGCCCGCCTGGCACGGGAGAGCAGGGTAAGGTTCCAAAGGAGTAGCAGGTTCCTGGCCCCAGAGATCGCTGGGCCATTTCTTCATGTCCTTCTTTCTGGAGAAGATCAAGTAGTCACTAGTGGCAGACCTTCCTTTCAATGAACATTAATGTTGATTAGGAATTGGTTGTAGGAAAGTTTTGCCAAAAGGAAGGGTTGGCATCATTCCCTCCCCCACTTACCTGGAGGATGTTTAGCTGTGCAATTTACTGGGCACACCTCTCCTTTATAGAGTCCTTCGCTGCTTTTGTTGTGCTGCCTTTTCCTCTCAAGTTCCCTAGACCTTGACCCCTATAGAACAAGCTCTGCCTTTGAAGCTACCTTCAAGGCTTGCTCGTGGTCCCTCAGGCCCCCCAGGGGATTAAAAGATGTCCCTAAAGGCAGTTGGGACTAAAACACAAGTCCAGAGTCCCCCACTCAGAGCTAGGAGTAGGCCTAGCAGGAATCAGGTCGCAGCAATGAGCTTGCTGACTGCTGTTTTTCAATGTATAGAACCTGATTGGCGTTTTTGGAAGACACACCAAGAGGATCACCTTTGTCACCAATGGACTGGTCAACAACCTCTACTCCTACGGAACAGAGATTGCGGCTATGTGCAGCGGAGTCACCACCTACATGGCTACCGAAGTTACCAGTGAGTGCAAGCATGGCAATCCTGAGTGTTACTGACCTGGCCTTATTTTCCCTTGGGGTGTAATTCAGGCACAGATGCTGCTCTTCCACCTCAAAACCCAAAGAAACCATCCTGCAGAACGTCAGCCAAGGTCTTAGGCATCATCTCATGGGGTTTTTTCTTTTCTTTTCCAGATTTGCAAGGACCCCAGGTGAATCTGGGATCATGCATTACCCTCGATGTTCTGAGAATTGTAGAGCTGAATTACTGTGGTGGCAATGGCAATTGGAATGGCAATATCCCGGTGAGAAAACCTTAGCCCTTCCCTTTTCATGTATCAAATGTTGGGGTTTCCAGAGCTGCTGCCCAAGGCCAGCCCTGTTGTCCTTCTTGCCTGGCATCTCCTCTTTTGAGACGTTCCTTCTTGAGGGTGCAGATGGTGAAAGAGAGCAATGGGCCAGCAGAGATTTCCATCCAAGACCTTTGAGAAGGGATTTACTCTGGCCGGTGCTCTTGCACACATCAACATTTAAAGCCACCAGAGGGCAGCTGTCAGGTGCAGCAATGAATCACGGAAGCTATGAAAAGAATTGTTTAGGGCCTTTGCCCGCTGCCAAATCATTGATTCTAGGTCCTTTGGTAAAAACTGAGGCTTCCCGGCACTTCTTCCATTGCAGCAGGGATTTTTCAGAAGCTTTGGGGACGTCAGTGTCTCTTCAAAGATGAAACATCTTCTTTCCCTTGGCTTTTTAGTCTCAGCAGATTCCAGGAGATATCTTCAACAACACTCAAGGCAGCATCTTCAATCACACACAAGTCATCATTGGTGGCCAGTCCCAAATTGTGACCATCAACAGGCAATGGCGTGTGGCAATCATTGAACAAACTAGCTTCAGTGGGTCCTGGAAAACCATCTGGAACTACAACACGGTGAGTGGCATGGGTGACTTGTTCAAAAAACAGATGAAGAGACTGGCAACAGGTACAGCTGTCCCAGACATGGGGTTTGTTCCCTTATTCTGACCATCTTGAGTGCAAAATTTTGGGTAGGACATCCCAGCATTCATTCCTCTTTTAACAAAGGGGGTTTTTCAGTCCCAAGGCATGAAAGAATGAAGTGCAAGTGCTCAGATAATTTCCTTTCACAGGGCGTGATTGCAACCAAAGTCACTCAGCAGAACGCCTGCTACATTTCCATCATGAACAGGAATGAGATGCCCCGCTTTGATAACCTGGCCCGCCTGGCACAAGAGAGCAGGGTAAGGTTCCCAAGGGGTAGCAGAATCTTGACCCTGGAGTTCATTGATCCATTTCTACATGTGCTTTAGCCTTCTAGACAGGATGAGGTTCTCACAAGTGGCAGGATTTTCTTTCTCTCAACACTAGTGGGGCTTGGGAATTTTTCTGAGAAATGCTTTGCTGAAAGAGGGAAAAGGGCTGCACATTCCCTTTCCGAGTTATGAGTTCCCTGAGAAGCTTGAGCTCTGCAGCTGCTGAAAACACTTTCTCTGAGCAGCTCTTTGAGGGCCTTGATTTTTTTGGCATGCCAGGACCTTAAAGACCTTTCCAGCCTTAAATACCAAACTGCATTGGTTAGCTCAGAACTTTGCATGGCTGCTGCTCTTGGTCAGACTCCATTTCCCTCTGGGGTGCAAGAGAGTGTCTCCCTATTCCTCAGCCTTTCCCCTAGGGAATATGTTTAGCCACAACCAGATCCCAGCACTGATCCTGCTGAATGCTGGTATTTGATGTTTAGAACCAGTTTGGTCTTGGAAGACCTACCAAGAAGATCACCTTTGTCACCAA
>JAWWEY010000372.1:0-13303 GCA_035582745.1 Loriotus luctuosus
TCCCATTGGCTTTAATTGGGGTAGACCTGGTGTCTGAAATTCCCCATTCACTTTAATTGGGGTAGACCTGGTGTCCCTAAATTCCCATTGACTTTAATGGGGTAGACCTGGTGTCCAAATTCCCCATTGACTTTAATGGGGACACATGTGCCTAAAATTCCGTATTGACTTTAATGGGGTAGACCTGGTGTCCAAAATTCCCCATTGACTTCAATGGGGGCAAACGTCTCCAAAATTCCCTATTGACTTTAATTGGGGTAGACCTGGTGTCCAAAATTTTTTGGCGTTAAAAAAATCCCAATTTTTGGCTCAGAACTCCCAAATTTTAGGTTGAAAAGGGAAATTTTGGGGTTTACCTGGAGGCAGAGCTCCAGCATGGGCTTCAGGTGTGGGATCAGGGATTCAGGATTGGCTTCCAGGAATTCATCCAGGACCTCCAGAGCGTCAGCGCCGCGGTCCTGGAAGGAAATTCCTAAAATTCAGCCCAAAATTTCCCCCAAATTTCATCATTTTAGCCCCATATTTCCCCTGAATTTTACAATTTCAGCCTCGAATTTCCCTCACGCTTCTCCCAAATTTCCCTTTAAAAGTTTTCCCCAAATTCCTCCGAAATTTCCCCAAATTTCAACCTCTGATTTGCCCCAAAATCCCCAATTTCAGCTCCAATTTCCCCATTTCATCCCAAATTTTCATCCCCAAAATTTCCACATTTTAGCCCCAAATCTGGCCCAAATTTCCCTCCAATTTCGTCCTTAGTTTCCAAAATTTCCCCCAAAGTCCCCCATTTTAGCCACAACGGTGTCCCAAATTCCCCCTTAAATTCGCCCCAAATTTTCCTCATTTTCACCACAAATTTCCCCTCAAATTCCCATTTCTTCCCCATTTTTACCCAAATTTCCACCTAAATTTTCCTATTTATCCTAAATTTCTTCCACCTCACCAAAAATTCCCCATTTCAGCCCAAAATTTCCCATTTTTACCTCATCCAGGCTCAGCAGCTCCTCCAGCGCCGCCAGGACTTCGGGGACCAGAGAGCGAAGCAAATTCTGAGGGGAAAAAACCCAAAATTTTGGGTCAAAAAATGAAAATTTTGGTTAAAAATCCTCAAATTTCCCAAATTTTGAGGTAAAAACCCTCAAATTTCCCGTTTTTACCGCTTTTTTGTGTCCCAAAATGGCCACAAGAGCCCCGAGGGCCCTCAGGGCGGCTCCGACGGTTCCGGGGTCTCCTCGGAGCCCCTCACGGAGCAGGGGCAGGAGGGCGGGGCCTCGGTGGGAGAGGGCGGGGCCAGCCACGCTCACGGCCACGCCCACCACCCGCAGCGCCCCCTGCAGGACAAAAAAAATAAAATTGAATTAAAATGTGAATTTTTGGGGTTTTTTTTCTTAATTTTTGGGGAATTTTTTGGTGGGGGGGGAGATTTTTTATTGAAGATTTTTTTAGGAAATTTTTAAGGAATTTTAAAAAATTTTTTGGGGAATTTTTTTGATTTTTATTTGATTTTTTTGTGGAATTTTTAGGATTTTCTTAGGATTTTTGGGGGGGGATTTTTTTAGGATTTTTGGGGGAAATTAACAGATTTTTATTTGATTATTTTTGTGGATTTCTTGGGATTTTTAGTTGGTTTTTTGGGATTTTTTTAAGGATTTTTGGGGGGATTTTTTGGGAGTTTTTGAGAATTTTTGGGGGAATTTTAGTGATTTTTTTTGTTGTTCATTTTCAGGTATTTTTTTAGGATTTTGAGGGGTATTTTTTTGGGCTTTTTCAAGGATTTTTTTTGGATTTTAGCAGAGATAGTTGGGGATTTTAAAGAATGTTTTTTACTATATTTTTGGAATTTTTTGGGGAATATTTTGATTTTTATTTGATTTTTTTGAGGATTTTTTGAGGATTTTTGAGGGGATTTTTGGGGAATTTTGGGGGTATTTTTAGTGATCTTTATTTCAGTTTTTTGTTGATTTTTTGGGGATTTTTGTAGGATTTTTTGAGATTTTTTTAGGATTTTTGGGGGGGTTTTTTAAGGTTCCCCCCCCCCGAGCTAGGACAGGAGGGCGGGGCCTCGGTGGGAGAGGGCGGGGCCAGCCACGCTCACGGCCACGCCCACCACCCACAGCGCCCCCTAGAGGAGAGACAGAAAAAATGTGAATTTTTTGTAATTTTAAACAATTTTTAAATCAATTTCTTAAGGATTTTATTTTATTTTTAAGGGTTTTTTAAAGTTCCTTTTATTGAGAATTTTAAAGGGGATTTTTTCTGGGATTTTTAGAAATTTCCTGTGATTTTTTTCCGATTTTGATTTGATTTTTGTGCTGATTTTTTTTTTACTTTTTCGATATTTTTAAAGGATTTTTTAGGATTTATTGGTGGGATTTTTAGGGCATTTTTTTTTAGAATTTTTCGGAAGTTTTGGGAGAATTTTTAGGGAATTTTTTGGAATTTCTAGAAAAAAATTCTGATTTTTTTTTTCGATTTTTTTCTTGATTTTTTGGAATTTTTTTGAGATTTTTTGGGATTTTTATTTTTGGGGGTTTGAGAGGTTTTGAGGATCTTTTGGGTAATTTTAAAGGGATTTTTTGGAATTTTTTTTGGAAATTTTTTGGGAATCTTCCTGATTTTTATTCAATTTTTTTGAGATTTTTTTAGGATTTCTTCTGATTTTTGGGGGGATTCTTGGGAGATTTTTGGGGGAGTTTTTTAGGATTTTTTTTCCATTTTGGAGGAATTTTTTTGATTTTTATTTTATTTTTTTGGGAATTTTTGGGATATTTTTAGGATTTTGGGGGGATTTTTGGGGAATTTTGGGGGAATTTTTTTAAGATTTTTGGGGGAATTTTACTGATTTTAATCAAATTTTTTGTGGATTTTTTTTGGAATTTTTGGGGGATTTTTAAAGGATTTTGGGGGGAATTTACTGATTTTTATTTTACATTTTTGTTGCTTTTTGGGGGTTTTTTTTAGGATTTTTATGGGGATTTTTTTTTTATTTTTTAAGGATTTTTTTTTTATTTTAAAGGAGATATTTGGGGATTTTTTGGGAATTTTTTGGGATTGTTTTTTAATTTTGGGGGGTAATTTTTTTTTATTTTTATTAGATTTTTAGTGGATTTTTTTAGGATTTTTAGGGGATTTTGGGGGTATTTTTTGGGAATTTTTTTAGGATTTTTTTTAGTTTTGGGGGAATTTTTAGGATTTTCTGGGAGTTTTTTGGCAATTTTTCTGATTTTTATTTAATTTTTTTGGTTGATTTTTAAAAATTTCTTGGAGATCTTTTAGGATTTTTTGGGAATTTTGGGGGAACTTCTTTGGGAATTTTTTTTTGGAATTTTTCTGATTTTTATTCGATTTCTTTGTGGATTTTTTAGGAATTTTTTTAAGATTTTTAGGGGGATTTTTTGGGATTTTAAGGGGGAACTTTTTGGGGATTTTTTGGGGATTTTTTGGGGTTTTTAAAAGGGAATTTTTGGATCATTTTGAGGATTTTTTATGCTTTTTAAGAATTTTTAAAGATTTTACGGAGATTTTTTGAGAATTTTTGAAAGTATTTTTGTAGCAATTTTTCAGCATTGTTTCTGATTTTTTTGCGGGATTTTTAATAAATTTTTTGGGGAATTTTTGCAATTTTTAAAGGGATTTTTATTTGCTATTTTTTCAGAATTAATTTTGGATTTTTTGATGATTTTTGGAGAATTTTGTGGATTTTTTGGAGAATTATTTAGGGAATCTTTTTGGAGAATTTTAAGGGGATTTTTAAAAGAATGTTGGGGATTTTTTGGAGAACTTTTTGGAGATTTTTTAGAATTTTTTTAAATTTTTAAACAATCTTTAAATCGATTTTTTGACGATATTTTTTTATTTTTAGGGCTTTTCTTAAAAGCTTCTTTTATTGAGAATTTTAAAGGGATTTTTTTGAATATTTCTGTTATTTTTTCTGATTTTTATTTCTTTTTTTTGGTTGATTTTTTAAAATTTCTTGGAAATTTTATTTCAGGATTTTTCATTTATTTTTGGGGAATTTTTTTAGATTTTTTCTGATTTTTATACAATTTCTTTGTGAATTTTTTAGGATTTTTTTTTAGGATTTTTAGGGGGATTTTTAAAAGGATTTATTTTAAAACATTTTTCCCAAAATTCCCCAAATTTTGGGGGTTCTCACCTCCATTTTCTGGGGGTCCCTCGCCGCCTCCCGGATCCATTTTTCCAGCGGTTCCCAAAATTTGGGGCCCCCCAGGAGCAGCAGCCTCGCCCCGAGCTGCCCCAGGGACCCTCTGCTGCAAGAACTGGGGAAAAAAACCCCAAAAATTCCCAAAAATCCCAATTTTCAAACAAATTCCCCAAAATCCAAAAAAATTGGGATAAAAAAATCCAATTTTCTGCCAAAAAATTCCAATTTTTTCCACCAAAATTGGCTTTTTTTAGTGAAATATTTCGATTTTTTTGGGAAATAAATTTTTATTTTCAGCCCAAAAATTCAAATTTTCCCCAAATTTTTGGGTTTTTCCCAAAATTCCGGATTTTTCCTCCAAATTCCCAATTTTCACCCACAAAATGCCTATTTTCCCCCAAATTCCCCTTTTTTACCACAAATTCTGAACTTTATTTCCCAAAATTCTCCAAATTCCCAAAATTTGGGGGTGAAATTCCCAATTTTCAGTAAAAAATCCCATTTTTTAACAAAAAATTCCAAATTATCCCCCCCAAATTCCAATTTTAACCCCAAAATTCCACAAAATCCAAAAATTTTGGATTGAAAAAAATTCCCATTTTTTTGGCAAAAAAAATCCAATTTTTTTACCAAAATCTGGCTTTTTTTAGTAAAAAATTCTGATTTTCGGCGGGAATTTATTTTTCTTTTCAGCCCAAAAATTCAAATTTTTCCCCAAACTTTTGGGCTTTTTTGATTTTCTGATTTTCACCCCAAAATTCCCATTTTTTCCCAAAATTCCTGATTTTAACAAAAAAAAAATCCCAATTTTCCCCCAAAATTCCCAATATAATTTCCAAAGATTAAAAAAAATTCCCAAAAATTGCTAAAATTTGAGGTAAAATTCCCAATTTTCAGGAGAAACATCCCACTTTTCCCAAAAATCCTAAATTTTTTCCAAAAAATTTAACAATTTTTTTACATAAATTCACATTTTTTGTTAAAGAATTAAAAATTTTTGGCAAAAAAAATCCCTTTTTATTATTCCAACATTCTTATTTTTCCCAAAATTCCAAATTATCTCGCAAAAATTTCCATTTTTTCCCCCAAAAAATCCCCATCTTTTGCCCAAAAATCCTCAATTTTTTCCCAAATTTTCCATTTTCCCCCCAATTTTTTTCCCAGCCCCTCCCCCCTCCCC
Source organism: Loriotus luctuosus (assembly GCA_035582745.1). NCBI lineage: Eukaryota > Metazoa > Chordata > Aves > Passeriformes > Thraupidae > Loriotus > Loriotus luctuosus. Next base: position 5,343 of record JAWWEY010000372.1, read on the forward strand.
ATTTCACCCCCAAAATTTCCCAAATTTTGGGAAAATTTGGGGGAAATTTTGGGAATTTTTCCGGAATTTTCCACTCACTCTGTCTCTAGCTCCAAGGCCTCGACCACAACATGAGGGAGCCTGAAGGGGGCGGAGTCAGAGTTAGCCACGCCCATTATTGCCATATATGTTCAAACCCCTCCCCTTTATTAAATAACCCCCACCCACTCCCTAATTAACCCCTTCACTTAAGGCCAACCATCTCCAATTAAGAGGCCAAGCCACGCCCCCTTTTCTAAAGCCACGCCCCTCCCATAAACTCCAATTTCGCCTAAGCCACGCCCCCGTTTGATTTTACTGGAGCTGAAGCTCCGCCCAATTTTGTCAAGCCACGCCCCTCAATCGACTTCAATGACTCCTAAGCCACGCCCCCTCACATTCAGTTAAATTGGGCTAAAACTCCGCGCATTTTTCCTCAAGCCACGCCCCTCCTATTAACTCAAATTGTAACTAAGCCACGCCCCCTCATATTAAGTTCAATAGAGCTGAAGCTCCGCCCATTTCTCCCAAGCCACGCCCCTCCCATTGATTATAATTGGGGCTGAAGCTCTGCCCCATCTCCCCTAAGCCACTCCCCTACAATTGACTTCAAAGGTACTTAAGCCACGCCCCCTCCCTTAGAATTCAATAGGGCTAAAACTCCGCCCTTTTTTCTAAGCCACGCCCCTCCCATTGACTGCAATTGCTACTAAGCCACGCCCCCTCCCATAAAGTTCTAAATGGCTGAAGCTCCGCCCTCTTTCTCTAAGCCACACCCCTCCCTTTGACTCTAATTGAACTAAAGCCACGCCCCCTCCCCGTGATCCTAATAAGGCTGAAACTCCGCCCCATTTTCTGCAAGCCACGCCCCCTCCTGTTATTCCCAATGGGGTCCATGCACCCGCCCACCTGTCAATCAAATCCTGAGGCAGTTTCCTGAGGCGCCTCCGGAGCAGAACAGCGGCCAAGTGTCGGATCTGGGAGCCCCAAAATGGCCCAAATTCACCCCAAAATTCACCCCAAAATCCACCAGATTCACTTGGGAACCCCCAAATTCCTAAATTCACCCCAAAATGACCCAAATTTCCTCCCAAAATTTACTCAGGATCCCCAAAATTCCTGCCAAAACCCCAAAAATTGTCACGAAATCCCCCAAATTTCCCTCAAAACCCAAAATTCTTCCCAAAATCCACTCAGGATCCCCCAAATGTCCCTCCAAAAGCCAAAATTTCTTCTCAGGTTTTCTCCCAAATCCCAAAATTCCTCCCAAATTCCCCCCTAAGTCCCGAGATTCCTCCCATACCCCTAAAATTCTCTCCAAGTTTCCCCTAAAATCCCCAAACTCCACAATTTTCTCTCCATGTCCCCTCAGGATCTCGAAATCTCCCCCAAATTCTCCCCAAAATCACCGCAGGATTCCCCAAACTTCCCAAAATTCCCGCCAAAACTCCAAAATTTCTCGAGAAATTCCCACAGTTTTTCCTCAAAAGCCCCAAATTTTCCCCAAACTCCCCAAATTTTCCCCCAAAATCTCAAAAATCCCAAATTTCCCCCTCAGACCTGCGGCCTCCCCGCCCCCCTCAGCAGCTCCACGAGGCCTTCGGGCCCCTCCGGCTCCTCCAGCGCCTCCCGCAGCCGCTCCGTGGCCTGGAAAAAAAACCCAAAATTCAGCAAAAACACCAAATATAAACAAATTCACTTAAATTTGCCGAAATTTCGGGAAATTCGAGGCACCTGGCGGATCCCGGCGCTGTCGGGCTCCAGGAGATCCGTCAGGATCCGCTCCATTGCGGGCGCCGCCATTTTAGAAAAGGTGGGGGCGGCCATGTTTAATCAGTAAGTAAACCGGAAATAAACGTGGAATGTCGGCGGAAGTTCACCGCTCCAGCCGTCCTGGAGGACTTCTCTATGGTTTTAAAGCGGTGATTGGCGGTGGGGACCGCTCTTAAAGGGGCGATGGTGGAATGAGGCGATTTTGGGGTTTAAAAGTGACAGATTTGGGCAAAATTTGGGCGGTTTGGGGAAAGAAATTGAGAATTTGAAGTCAGAAAGTGGAATTTGGGGGTTAAAAGATGGGAAAACGGGAAGAAAAAATGTTAGGGGTTAAAAATTGGAATTTTGGGGTTGAAATTAATTTTTTGAGAAAAAAAAGAGGATAAAGGGTTAAAAATTAAAAGTTTGCAGTGGAAAATTGAGATTTTGGAGCTGAAAGGTTAAATATGGGCTAAAATGTTTGCTTTAGAATCATAATGTCGATTTTGGGTCCTAACATGGTGATTTCTGGTTATTTCATGGCCAAAAAATGGGATTTCGGGGGTGAAACCTCAGATTTTGAGATGAAAAACAAAGATTTGGGAAGTAAAAAACCCCAATTTCTGGTTTTTGGAGTGGAAATGGTGAGTTTGAAATTAAGCAATGACAATTTGGGGCAAAGAATTGAAATTTTGGGGCAAAATTGGGGGATTTTTGTAAAACACTTCAAAGGGCAATACCGTCAGTGGGGCCCGCAGCACTCTTAAAGTAGCAATACCCTTAAAAGGGCAACGCTGCCTTTAAAGGGCAACATCGGCTAGTAGTGGGGACCACTAAAAATTTTAACAAGGAAATGACATCACTGACACACCTATGACGTCACAAACGCGCTGCTGACGTCATCAGCGAACCTTTATTAAATAATAACGGATCCATGAACAGGAAATGACCTCAGGGATAAGGGAAATGCGAGTGGGCGTGGGTTAAAGGGAAAGGGGGTGTGATCTGAGTCTGGCCACGCCCCCTCAGAGCTTGGCCACGCCCCCTCGAAGGGCCAGCACAAGATGGAGGACGGAGCCCCCCTGGATTTTGTAGTCGGCCGCCGTCTTCTCATCGTTCCTGGGGAAGGAGTCAGAAAGACCACACCCATTTAGGCCACACCCATTTTGTTGAACAAGCCACGCCCCCTTTGACTCACACCCACTTAGGCCCTGCCCGCATCCGCCATTTAAACCCCATTTGCTGCCATTTTAACCCAAATTTCCTCATTTTAACCCAAATTTCCCCAAATTTTCCCATTTTTAACACCTTAAAGCTCTTCCCCTTTTAAGCCCCTCCCTTTCTAGCCCCACCCACTTAAGCCCCGCCCCAGCCACCATTTTAACCCATTTGCCACCATCTTTAACCCAAATTTTCCCATTTTAACCCAAATTTCAACCGAAATTTTGCCATTTTCACCAAAGTCCTCCTCCTTAAGCCCCACCCACTTAGGTCACACCCCCAGCCGCCATTTTAACCCAAATTTTCCGATTTTAACGCAAATTTCCCAAAATTTACCCGAAATCTCCACTTAAACCCCGCCCCTTTACCCTATGGCCACGCCCCTCTCCTCAAGCCCTGCCCATAAGTGACCACGCCCCTTTAAGCCCCGCCTACATCTGCTTGCCGCTGTAGATCAGCCGCTGCTGCTGAGGGGGGATCCCCTCCTTCTCCTCCACCCGCTCCTTGATCCGCTCCACCTGCGCCACAAAAAAAACACATCTGGGCACATCTGGGGCACGGCCGAGCACATCTGGGAACTTTTGGGGACATTTTTAGGCAAATTCGGGCACATCTGGAGGCTCCGGAGGTTTAAAAATATGGGCGCCGCCATTTTGGGTAATAGAGATGGGAAAGCGTGGCGGAGCGCCGCCGGAAATGGGCGGAGTTAAAGGGCGGGCGGGCAGGGTTGGAGGACTCGTCTGTGGTTTTAAAAGGGCGATGGAGTGTGGGCACCGCCTTAAAGGGGTGATAGCGATGGGGGGGATTAGGAGGGACTGGGAGGGAACTGGGAGGGACTGGGATGAACTGGGAGGGAACTGGGAGGGAACTGGGAGGTTCCTGAGGGTTACTGGGAGGCACTGGGACACACCGGGAGGGACTGGGAGTACTTTGGGTCGCACTGGGAGGGACTGGGAGAGAACTGGGATGAACTGGGGGACAGTGGGACCTTTCTGGACCATATTGGGATGGACTGGGAGGCCAGTGGGCCGCACTGGGATGAACTGGGAGTTACTGGGAGGCCACTGGGCAATACTGGGATGAACTGTGACTTACGGGCCATACTGGGACCAAACTGGGAGCCCCCCGGAGCTTCCCCCCACCCTTAACCCGCTCCTTACCGACCCCAAACTGGTCCATACTGGTTTCTACTGGTCCAACATGGGAGCTCACCTTGTCGGTGGGTTCGATGTCGATCTCGATCTCTTTCCCCGTCAGCGTCTGTAGGGGGCGCAATGTTCCAACAATGCACCGCGCGCCCTCCCCTCACGCTCCCCCCGCCCGCCAAAAGCCGCCCCAAAATCCGCGATTTTCACCCCAAATCCTCTCCGCGCCTCCCCTCCACCCTCGATAAACGCGGGAAATGCTAAAATTTGCCCGAAATCCGCGGCTTTCACCCCCAAAAAACCTTGACTTTGATGAGCATCGTGGCGGCTGCGGCGCTTTCGGAGCCGCCGAGCGGAAGCGGAAGCGAAGCCCCGCCAGCTAAAGCCGCAGTGCCAAAATCTAAAATGGCGGCTGAAGAACTTCCGGTTTCTCAGCTAATCACAACGCTCTGCTCGCCCCTTGCCAGCAATGAAAATGGCGGCAGTTGTAGTTCCCCCAGAGCTTCCGGACACTGAGCGCGCTTCATTGGTTAAAATCGCTGTCAATCAAGGCCGTTACCGCCCACATTGACCGGGCTCCTTCATTTTGCGTCGCGGAGGGGGAAAACCCGAAAAATGCCTTTTTTTAACCAAAATTTAGATGTTTAAACTCTCGCTGACGTCACGCCAGGCGTCTTAACCCTCCCCAGTCGCGCCTCGCTGCGATTGGCTGTCAAAATTCTCCCAAAATCCCCCCAAAAACATCATTAGCTGCTCCAGCCTCCCCCCCTCATCAGAATGGTTCGCCCCACTCACGATATGGGGAGAAGCGGAGGGGGCGGAGCCGACGGCGACGTGGGCGGGGCTTTGTTCTGAATTAATGAGTTTAAAAACATTAATTAGCAGCTTAATTAGCAAATAAATTAAAAGTGTGCCTTGTGGACGTGGTTACTTACATGGGCGTGGTTTTCTTAGGCGGAGGTGGGCGCGGCAAAGGCGCTGTGGGCGGAGTTTTAGGTGCGGTAAGGACCTAATTTGCATACATCTCGTCCCATCCCGCTTAAGCCCCGCCTACCTGGGTGGGCGTGCCGAACCTCGGCGAAATAACGCTGCAGGCGAGGGAGGGGGCGTGGCTTAGAGCCAGGAGGGGCGTGGCTTCTACAGAGCTGGTCCAGCTACATCCAATAAGAGAAAAGAGGCGGGGCTTAATTGAAATGGGCGGGGTCTGTGAAAGGGGCGGGGTTAAGGGGGATGGGAAAATTTGGGTCAATTTCAGGGGGAATTTTTGGGGAATTTGGGCAAAATTTTTAAAATTTTGAGAAAAGTTTGGAGGAAATTTAAAATTATTTTTTGCCATTTTGAATTATTTTTTGTAAATTTTGCTGTATTTTGGTGATTTTGGTTGAATTTTCTGTCATTTCTGTTAATTTTGGATTAATTTTGGGTGATTTTTGGATAATTTTCATAAATTTTGAGGTGATTTTCTGTCATTTTGGACAATTTTGACTAAATTTCAATATTTTTGGGGTAAATTTCGAGTGATTCTCATCAATTTTGATTGATTACTGTGAATTTATGAGTGAATTTTGGGTAAATTTTGGACGATTTTCTTGATTTTGGGTGAATTTTTTTGCAAATTTGACTTACTTTTTTGTACATTTTCTGTCATTTTTTCTAATTTTGGTTCATTTTTCTTAATCACAGCTGAATTTTCTGCCATTTCCATTAATTTTGGCTAATTGTTGTTATTTTTGGAGTGATTATTCTTAATTTTGGGTTCATTTTGGATTATTTCCATTAATTTCAGGGTGAATGTGGGATGATTTTTCTTAATTTTATTTGATTTTTGTTAATTCTGGGTGAATTTGGGATGATTTTCAGTAACTTTTAATTAATTTTAGATAATTTTGGTTCAATTTTGGGTGAATTAAGGGCCAAATTTTCTGAATTTTGTGTGAATTTTTAATTTTTGGTTGAATTTTCTTTAATTTTTGTTAATTTTGGTTGATTGAATTTTGGGGTAAATTTTTGTTTAATTTTTGTTAATTTTGAGGTAAATTTTGTTTAATTTTTTGCAATTTTCGGGTAAATTTTGTTAATTTTCGTTGATTTTCCTTAATTTCAGAGTAAATTTTGGGGTAATTTTTCTGAATTTCTGTAGATTTTTCTTAATTTTGGCTGAATTTTCTGCCGTTTCTGTTAATTTTGGGTCATTTCCATTAATTTTGGGTCATTCCCATCAATTTTGGGTCATTCCCATTCATTTTACCCCATCCCCATTCATTCCTCGCACCCATTCCCATATAAGGCAAAAGAGGCGTGGTCAGCCCAGAGGGGCGTGGTTTCCCCGCTAATGGACGTGTCCTTAAGCCCCGCCCCCTCTTCCTCACCTGAGGGAGGTCCGGGGGCGGCAGGGCGCTCTCCAGGCGGAACAAAAACTCCAGGAAAAGGTTCCGGAGGGAACGGCGGAAGCGCGCACCGTACTCCTAATGGGGATACTGGGATGAACTGGGAGAAACTGGGAGGGACTGGGATCAAACTGGGAGGGGATTTGGGGTTACTGGTCCATACTGGGATAAACTGGGAGGGTTCAGGGTCAGAATTACTGCCCCATACTGGTTTATACTGGTTTATACTGGTCTCACCTGCAGGAAGACTTCCAGGCCCCTTCCACTTCCCAGAATTCCCAGCACCTGCTCCCGGAAGTGCTCCTCGGCCACGCCCACCAGGGAGCGGCCCTGAAGCGTCTGAGGGGGGACGGGGCTGAGTCAGGCCTGAGTACGGCCCAGTTCCCTCCCAGTCTGATCCCAGTTCATCCCAGTTCATCCCAGTATAAACCAGTATGGCCCACTCTCCTCCCAGTGACCCCAAACCCCATCCCAGTACAAACCAGAGACCCCAAACCCCATCCCAGTGTAAACCAGTGACCCCAAACCCCATCCCAGTCCCTCCCAGTATAACCCAGTACAACCCAGTATGACCCAGTACAAACCACTATAACCCACTATAACCCAGTATATCCCAGTATAACCCAGTATATCCCAGTATATCCCAGTATAACCAGTATAACCCAGTATAACCCAGTATATCCCAGTATAACCCAGTATAACCAGTATATCCCAGTATAACCCAGTATAACCCAGTATAACCAGTATAACCCAGTATAACCCAGTATAACCCAGTATAACCCAGTATATCCCAGTATATCCCAGTATATCCCAGTATAACCCAGTATAACCCAGTATAACCCAGTATAACCAGTATATCCCAGTATAACCCAGTATAACCCAGTATATCCCAGTATAACCCAGTATAACCAGTGTAACCCAGTATATCCCAGTGTAACCCAGTATAACCCAGTATAACCAGTATATCCCAGTATAACCCAGTATATCCCAGTATAACCAGTATATCCCAGTATATCCCAGTATATCCCAGTATATCCCAGTATAACCCAGTACAAACCAGTACAAACCAGTACAAACCAGTATAACCCAGTACAAACCAGTACAAACCAGTATAACCCAGTACAAACCAGTACAAACCAGTACATCCCAGTACAAACCAGTACAAACCAGTACAAACCAGTATAACCCAGTACAAACCAGTACAAACCAGTACAAACCAGTATAACCCAGTACAAACCAGTACAAACCAGTACATCCCAGTACAAACCAGTACAAACCAGTACAAACCAGCATAACCCAGTATAACTCACCTGCTGGTCAGGTTGGTTGAAGTCCAGGCCAGGCTCCGCCCCCTGCTGCTGACGTAAGCGGAAGGGGCGGAGCTTCATCCGCTGCAGCTCCCCCAGCGCCTCCCATTGGCTGCCCCGGTGCCGTTGAA
>JAWWEY010000373.1:0-13289 GCA_035582745.1 Loriotus luctuosus
CCTCCATGGATCCATCCATCCATCCATCCATCCATCCATCATCCATCCATCCATCCATCCATCCATCCATCCATCCCTCCATGGATCCATCCATCATCCCTCCATGGATCCATCCATCCATCCATCCATCCATCCATCCATCCATCCCTGTGGTACTGGGCCTGGCCCAATATTTCCAGACTGCACGTGCCTGGGGACACAAGGATAAGTTCTGTGCTCTCATCTCCTCCCCACACCAAACTAGACTCTCACTGGAGCTTCAAGGTGCCAATTCCCACATTTCAACCTTCATCCATGAGGATTTGACTTGTCACTGGAAAAACTGGGCTGTTTCTTGAGGTTCCAGGTGCTCCTCTTCCTCCAAGCACTGACTCAATCTCTCTGCATTTTCCTTCTATGCTCCCCTGCCTTTGAGTCTGGTACCTGCTACACACTGGAGATTTATTTTTCCCCCATTTTTTGGGAGATAACCCAGAGGTAGTGAGCTGTGCCCGCATCCCTGTGCCTGCTATTGCACCCTGGGTGCCTCGGGGGTGATACCAGCGTGTGATGGAGCAGAAAAACAAGGAGAGGAGGCTGGAGATCCCCATGTCCCCCTCCCCAGATCAGCCTCCCGGCTCTGTGCCAGTCAGAAGATGCTTTTTGAGTTCCCTCAAAGAATGGGAGCTTAATGTCCCGGAGCTAATGAGCAATTTTCCCCTGCACCTGCCTCTCCCCACTGCCTCCCCTCTGGCCATCTGCCGTCTCTCTCGGGGCCTCTGGACTCTGCACCGGCAGCCTGGGGCTGGGATGGGGCTGGTGTTTCACTGCTTTGGGGCTGGGGGTGCTCAGTGTCCCCCCAGAGATGAGCCAGGGTACTTTGAAGGGGCAATTCGGCCCCTGATGGTTTCCTCCATCCCTGTGTCCCCCCAGGGAAGGGGGTGGCAGAGCCCAAAAGGGGAAACTGAGGCTGGGAGAGCAGCAGGGGACCCGCGAAGGTGCCGAGGCAGACACGAGGTGGCAGGGATTGCTGCATCCACAGGGAGCTGGCATCCCCAGCCAGGGGGGTGTGAGCATGGAGGACACAAGGAGGGGGGAATGCAAGGAGAGGGATGTGAAGAGGGGATGCAAGGAGGGGGAAGGTGAGGAGGGGGGATGCGAGATGGGGGATGTGAAACACGAAGTGAGGGACATAAGGAGGGGGATGTGAGGAGGGGGATGTGAGGAGGAAGACACGAGGAGGAATGTGAGGTGGGGAATGAGAGGGGTGTGAGGTGGGGGATGTGAGAAGGAGGATGTAAGGAGAAGAACACAAGGAAGGGGGATGAGAGGAGGGGGGATGCGAGGACGCAGAATGCGAGGCGGGGGAATGTGAGGAGGGGAGATGCGAGAAGGGGGGGCCCGAGGGGGCAGAGCAGATGGGGCCGGCAGGCTCGGGGTTGCCCCGGCCCCGCAGACAAAGGCTGGGGCAGATTTACGGCCCGGGACAGCTGGCGGGCAGAGCCGCCCCCCCGGCCGCAGCTGCCGCTCCCGCTCCCGGCCGCGCTCCTGCGCCGGCGGCGGCCCCGGGGCGGAGCGGGGCGGGACCGGCCCCACATTCCGGGCATAGCACAGCCCGGCCCGGCCCCCGCGGCCCCGAGACGCTCAGAGCCGCCGCAGCACCGCTCCGCTCCGCCATGCCCCGGTGAGTTCTGCCATCGGGACCCCCGACCGGCACCGGGGACCCCCGGCCCCGGGACTTCCCCAGCACCAGCACCCCCCTGACCGGCATCGGGACCCCCCGAGCGGCATCGGGTCCCCGCAGCACCGGGAAGTCCCCGGTACGGGCACACCCCCCCCCCCCCGGCACAGGGAACCCCTCTAGCACTGGGACGCCCCCGACCGGGATCGGGACCCCCGACAGGCACTGGGACCCCCCCGGCACCGGGATGCCCCCCGGGGAAAGGACGCTCCCCGGCACCGGGAATTCCCCAGCAGGGATCGGGACCTGCCTAGGCACCGGGACCCACCCGGACCAGCGATCCCGGGACCGAGATCCCCTTGGACCGAGATCCTCCCGGCCGGGACTGGGGCACCCCCCTGGGGCTGGGACTCTTTGACCGGGATCGAACCCCCCTGGCCCAGGGAAGGCCCCAGCCGGGACTGGGATCCCTCCACGGGAAAAGGACGGCCCCCAGAACCGGGACCCTTCTCCCTGGGACCGGGACTCGCCCTCCCCGGCACCTGGACCCTCCTGGGGAAAAAACCCTCTCCCATGCCGGATCTACCCCCAGGGACTGGGAACCCCCCTGGAACCCTCCCAAACGGGACCGGAACATTCCTCCCTCCCCCACGGAAAAATCTCAGGACCCTCAGCAGGACTGGGACACCTCTGCAAGTCCAGGGGACCTCCGGGTACGGGGATGGGGGGTCCTATCCATCTCCCGGTGGCTCTGTGCCCGGTCCCGTGGGGCCGCTTTATTCCCCCTTTATCCTGGGCCAAGGGGGACCAGCTCCGGAGGCAGCCCCAGCTGCGGTGCCGGTGCTCGGCCACCCCACTGCCGCGGCTGCCCCGCTCTCCCACTGCCGCCACGGGCTCCCACCCCTCCGGCACGTCCGGGCCACATTCCTGGCAAACAATCCCGTGTCCATCAGGATCCGGACCGTCCTGCCCCGGCTGCTTCCCAACAATCCCGTTTCTCCCTTCCGCAGGTGTCTCGCCCTGCCCAGTCACTGTTGAGGTCCCCCCGGGACTCCCCTTGTCGGGTGGAAACGTGGCTCTGCCGCCGGCACGGACGGACATGAGGACGGCGGAGGACTCGAACGGCACGGTGCTGCACCGGCTGATCCAGGAGCAGCTGCGCTATGGGAACCTCACGGAGAACCGCACTCTGCTGGCCATCCAGCAGCAAGCCCTGCGCGGCGGCGGCGGCGCCGGCAGCCCCCGCTCCTCCCTGGAGAGCCTGAGCCCCGAGGAGAGCCAGATGGTGCAGCAATCCACGCGGCAGGAGCCGCAGGGCCAGGAGCACCACTCCGACCACGTCTACCTGGAGAACAGCGTCTATCGGCTGTGCCCGCCCAAGGGCGAGGAGCTGCCCACCTACGAGGAGGCCAAGGCGCATTCCCAGCTGCTGGCATCGCAGCGCGGAGCGGCGCCGCGGGCCGAGAGCGGCGCCCGGCGCCCCGACGAGGGGCTCAAGGAGCTGAAGCACGGCCACGTGCGGTCGCTGAGCGAGCGGCTCATGCGGATGTCGCTGGAGAGGAACGGGGCCAAGGCGCAGAGCCCCATCAGCGCTTCCCACAGCTTCCCGCAGCTCTCCCGGCAGCTCGTCCCCCTGCGCGGGCAGCACCCCGAGGGCACGGAGCCGCGGGGACCGCCCCCGGAGTATCCCTATGTCATCCCTTCCCAGGATGCTTACCTGGCTGAGCCCCGAGCCTGCTCCCGGGAAGGTCCTGGATTTCAGCATCCTGAGATCAGGTAAAGCTGTGGCCCCTGGGCTCTGCTTTTGGATGCCTCTCAGGGATGTCCAGGATGGATGCTTGGAACTTGTGGGATGTGAAGGGCAGTGAGAACCTAGAGCAGCTGCTTTTGTCCTCATTGGCCCAGGCCATGGGGGTCTGCTGGGAGCCCCCCACTCTGCTCCTGTCCCCAGCTCCCCCAGCAGGGCTGGGCTTTTCCAAGCAGTGAAGAAAATCGCATTCCCACAGCAGACCCTGCCTCCTCCCCATGCACCAGGAGGGAGCTGGGGGTAATTTAGGGGATAATCCAGGAGCTGGAAGCAGCCCAGGAAACAGCTAAATGTGGAATAGGTATGGGGCAGGGTGGAAGACAAATATGCTCCCTGCTCCACAGAAACCTGTGCCATGATCCTGAGCTGGGAATGCCCATGATACTTGGAATTGCTGCTGAGCAGAGCTGGGCTGGTGCCAGGTGGTCTGTGGTCCCTTTGGCAGCTCAGTGCCTCTGGCAAAGCCCCAGGGTGACTGTGAGATGGACATCTGGGGGTCCAGGCATTGCCTGGAACTTGAGGAGGACTGGAAACAACCTCTTCCAGTGTGGAAAATGATGGGAAGAAGGGAACTGGTGGCTCAGTGTGAGGACACGCTGCTCCCAGCCCTGCTGATCTATCCAGGCAGAGAGCGATAGCATCTCCAGCAGGAAAACCTTCTCCTTCCAGGGAACAAAGAGGGGAAGGGGAGCTGCAAGGAAGATGTATTTATTCTTCCTTGCTCCTATATCATCCCGCAGGAATGCAGCCCTTGGCGGGCAGCCCGCGGGGGAGCGCAGCGGGGCCGGGCCCTGCTCAGCCACCCTGCTCAGGGATTCCAGCAGGGATGAGGAGGTGGGATGCTGGAGCAGTGGCACAAGGGGCAGCCAGTCTGGCCTGGCTTCTCTGAATGTAAGAAGGACACATCCACAGTTTGGCAGTGAGGACCTGTGTCAGGAGTACTTGCTTTGCACAGAAAACTAAGAAAATGCTGCCTCTCAAGGTGCATCCTATGCCAGGCTGCCCTGCAGCATTCCCAGCAAGAGAGGGAGCTGGGGGGTTGGGAGCCCATCCAGACCCACTGGCCAGGTCCTGGAGGGGCCAGGTCAAGGCAAGATGGGATTTGTGGTTAGAGAGCGAGCGCTTCCCAGTTCTAAAAAGCAGGATAGGCACTTCCACCTCCTCCAAGGTGACTTGGAGGCACCAGCACGTGCTTGATGGGATGCTAGAGCTGCAGCCAGCCCTCCCACCCTGCCAAACCTTGACAGCCCCTCCTCGCTCTCTGCAGGGTGCTGCCCACCTCGGTGCCAGCCGCCTTCCTGCCGCTGTGCCCGGGCGCGCTGGGTCCGGCGGGCGTGGAGGCGCTGGTCAGCGCCCAGGCCGTGTCGGCCGGCAGCCGCCTGGCCCGGGCAGACGCCGTCCTGCGGGAGAACGAGAGGCTGCAGCGGGAGAGCGAGAAGCTGCGGCGGGAGCTGGAGAGCTGTGCCGAGAAGGCGAGCCGCATCCAGAAGGTGAGGGAAGGGTGGCAGCTTCCCGTGTCCCTCCTGCCCGGGGCGATGCTCGACCAGCTGCCGTGAAAATTCACCCCCTTTAGTGATTTAATCCTTTCTCCTCCTCCCTCTGGCGGCTTGTTCCCCTCGGAGCAGCTGCAGCACGGCAGCCGGGGTTGGGGAGAAGGAGCCCATTCTCCAGTGACCCTCTCCCTCCGCCTGTGCCCCCATCCCAGCCGCCACAGAAAGCCCTTTGTGTGGCCGTCTACAAGGGGTGGCTGTTCCCCGTGGCTGGGCTGTGGCAGAGCCAAAATCCTGTGGAGAAACTATTCCATAAGAGAAAATACCAAAAAATCAGTTCCCCCCAAAAAACACCGCACTTGGTGTGCACTGAGCTCCTCTGGCAGCTCAGGTTGGGCTGAGCACCCCGGCTGGGCTTTGGCTGGCATCTGCCTTTCCTCATTCCATGAATATCTAACCCTGGCTTGTCCCTTCCTCCACCCCAGCTGGAGAGCGAGATCCAGCGCATCTCGGAGGATTACGAAAACCTCGTCAAGGCGTCTTCCAAGCGGGAAGCCTTGGAGAAAGCCATGAGGAACAAGAGAGATTGTGAGATGCGACGGCTGCAGGATTTCAACCGAGACCTGAAAGGTGAGGGACCCTCTGTGTCCCCTTCCCTGTGGGTGCTCTGTCTCCATGGGAAACCAGGCTTTTCCCCCTTCTTCCAGCCAAAATCTTGTATTTAAATCTTAACTGCGGTTTTTTTTTGCTTTGGACCAGAGCGGTTGGAATCGGCGAACAAGCAGCTGGCTAGCAAGAACCAGGAAAACCAGGAGAGCAACCAGGGCACCGTGGCCAAACTCCTGGCACAGAGTAAGTCCCGGGGGACACCCATCCCTGCCCGGCTCCCCGGGCATCTGCGAGCAGGGCTCAGCCGGAGGAGGAGGCGGGTGTCCGGCGGCAGCTCTCGCCCTTCCCCAGGGACGATGGAGCAGTTCTTGGCGCTGGACTCGAGCCATTAATCCCGGCGGCCGGCCGGCGGCGTGACCCGCATTCCCCACATTCCTGCCGCGGCTCCGGCTCTTCCAGCACCAAGCCCGCACTCCCGCCCCACGCCAGCCCGGCCGTTCTCTCCCTCCTCCCTCCTGCACTTCACCTGGGCTTTTTTAGGGGAAAATGTACTTAAATTTTAGCAGAGAGACAGGATTTTGGTGTTAGTAGGAAGAATTTCATGGCCTTCCCTAAGATGGCTGGATTCACACCAAGCAGGTTTCACCCTTCCTGAACTAAAATTTAGGCTGGAATGTGGCATGTGGAGGCTTCTGGCCACCTGTCCAAGTGGCTGGAATGCCCCTGACCCCCGTTTGATAGAAGATCTGGAGGAAGGGGTGGCATGGCCAGATGTTGGGAAGCAAAGAATCCCCACTGTGCTTCACGGACCAGAATATCTGAGATTTGTGGGGTTCCCTTGCAGGCTACAACACCCTTGCAAATGCTGGGAAGCAAAGAATCCACACGGGGCTTCACAGCTTTAGAAAAGCCGAATATCTGAGATTTGTGGGGTTCCCTTTCAGGCTACGAGCACCAGCAGGAGAAGGAGAAGCTGGAGCGGGAGGTGTCCCTGCTGCGCAGCGCCAACGAGGACCAGCGGCGGCGGGCAGAGCTGCTGGAGCAGGCGCTGGGCAGCGCCCAGGCGCGGGCGGCCAAGGCAGAGGCCGAGCTGCGGAAGAAACGAGCCTACGTGGAGAAGGTGGAGCGGCTGCAGGCAGCCCTGGGGCAGCTCCAGGCCGCCTGCGAGAAGCGGGAGCAGCTGGAGCTGCGGCTCCGCACCCGCCTGGAGCAGGAGCTGAAGATGCTGCGGGCTCAGCAGGTGGGTGCTGGCGAGGCACGGCTGTGACCGTGTTCACAGGGGTCTTGGGATGAGGGAAGAGACAAGGATCTGACTCCCATGTTTCAGAAGGCTTGATTTATTGTTTTATGATATATACTATATTAAAAATATATTAAAAGAATAGAAGAAAGGATTTTATCAGAAGGCTAGCTAAGAATAGAAAAAGAAAGAACGATAACAAAAGTTTGTGGCTTGGACTCTCTGTCCGAGCCAGCTGACTGTGATTGGCCATTAATTAGAAACAACTAACATAGGCCAATCAAAGATCTACCTGTTGCATTCCACAGCAGCAGATAATAATTTTTTACATTTTGTTCTTGAAGCCTCTCAGCTTCTCAAGAGGAAAAAGCTTAAAAAAAAAGATTTTTTCATAAAAGATGTCTGTGACAAGGGGGCAGCTCCAGCCAGGCACGGCAGGTGCTGCGTGCTCCCAGCTCCTCCTCATCCTCACTGGGGCTCTGTTTTGGCTGCTGCAGAGGCAGGCGGGCACCGCCAGCGGGGGGACGCCAGAGCTGAGCGCCCACACGCTGTCGGAGCAGCTGAGGGAGAGGGAGGAGAAGATCCTGGCGCTGGAGGCCGACATGACCAAGTGGGAGCAGAAGTACCTGGAGGAGTGCACGATGCGCCAGTTCGCCATGGACGCCGCGGCCACGGCGGCCGCCCAGCGCGACACCACCCTCATCAGCCACTCGCCACGGCACTCCCCCAACAGCAGCTTCAACGAGGACCTGCTCCTGGCCAGCCACAAGCACCAGGAGATGGAGAACAGGTTAGTCCCACCTTGCCAGAGGCGTTTGGACCCCATCAAACTTTCTGGTTGGGCATTGCCTGGATCCTCCTCTCCCCATCCAGCTCCTCTTCCAGCTTCTGCCTTTCCTGCTCTCCAGGTTAAAAGCCCTTCATGCCCAAATCCTGGAGAAGGATGCTGTCATCAAGGTGCTGCAGCAGCGCTCGAGGAGGGACCCCAGCAAAGCCCTTCAGGGCTCCCTGCGGCCAGCCAAATCCGTGCCCTCCATCTTCGCTGCCTCCGCCGCCCCGAGCTGGCCAGGGGCTGGCCAGAGTGACCGCTCATCCGAGGGCAGCTCCCGTGGCAGCACAGGTAAATAGGGACACCTGCCCGCTCCCTACCTTCACTTGGCACTGGGGACCTGCTTGCAATTTTCCCCTGTGGTTTTGGAGTTGGAGAGCTTGGGGAGGGATGATTCCTCCAGGACCAGCCAGCAACCACCCAGAATGGTTTGGGTTGGAAGGGACCTTTAAGCTCATCTTGTTCCATCCTCTCCTATGGGCAGGGACACCTTCTACTCGGCAAGGTTGCTCCTGGCCTTAAAAACTTGAATCCCTTGCCTTGAATCCCTAATAGAGTCTCCTCCAGCAGGCAAAGCCACTGCTGAAGGGACAGCAGTGTCCACCACCCTTCCCTTGCCATCCCACTCCAAGCACGGCAGCAAGGACGGCAGCACGCAGACGGACGGAGCGGCCGGGAGCGGCGAGCAGGGCGAGGGCACTGCAGTGCTGGGTGAGTCCCCCTGGATGGCACAGGGCAGTGAGTTGGGATGGCCCAGCAGGTTGGCTTAGCATCCCTGGGACAGGCTTTGCACAAGATCAGCAATTTTTTAAGGCATTTTTGAGGCCCCAATTGAGTTGGGTGGGTTCGAATCCCTGCAAATCCCTGTAAATCCTTCTTTCTCTGCAGAGAGCTCGGCCACTGCCAGAGCCCTGGACCTGTCTGACATGGTGGAGATCCTGATTTAAGGCCACCCATGGCTGCACGGTGGCCTCTCCACCCCTCCTGCCAGCACGTGGGGATGGAGAAGTGTCTGGGAAGGAGGGGCCGAGCCGGGAGCTCAGTGGTGTCCCCAGGATGTGGCAGGGTCACTGTCCCCTCAGTGCCCACATGGGTCCCTGGCTGCGCGGGGCGCGCTGGAGCCCGGGGACCTCACAGTGGCTCCATCCCCATCCTGGCTCCATCCCAGCTTCATCCCCATCCCAGCTCCCACTTCTGGGTCCTGGCCATATGCACCCAGCCAGGTGCTTGGCTTCTGACTGCAGAATCCCTCTCTGATGGCCCGAACTGTACCCACAAGCTGAACTCTCTGCACGAGGGCAGAGCTGGGAGGGATCCTCTGCGCGTCCCATTGACCACCTGGATCCACGTGGCCAAGCCAAGCACTGGGAGCACCAAACTCCCATCACCCGCATCCTGCCTGTCACGGGCTTTGTGATGGGGTGACAGTGAAACAGAAATGACAATGGAGGGGATGAAGGGTGGAGGAAAAGTGGAGGTGAAAGGCTCTGAGGATGGAGGCGGTGGGATGTGCCACTCTTCTCCTGGCTGTGTCCCCTGGCTACTGGCAGCTGGCTTCTGCCTGTAGCCAGCACCAACATCCTGCTCCTTGGAGCTTCCCATCCTTGCCCTTCATGTAAATATATCTATTTTTCTTTATTTCTTTCCCCTTTCAACGTGTGCATTTGCTGGCCAACTGCATTTTTTATTTTTCTCTCCCCAGACATGTAAAAAATGCGTTCGGTTCTCGTGCATTGTTTACAAAATGGAAAAGAAACAAAAAATTATGAAAGAGGAAAAAAAACCCCAAACCCCATGACTTAATATATTTTATATTAATATTGGTATTTCTTTGTAAGTATTTTTTTCGTGCTGTGAACTTTTTTTCCTGCCAAAGATGACAAGTTCTCGTTTGTGCATTTTAAGTTATCTTTAAGTATTTAAACATAAACCTGGCTGTTTCGTTATGCCACCCTATACCGAGATTGCTGTAGCATTCCACTTGGTATAACAATATTTTAATAAAAAAACCCAAATATTGATCCTTGGATTCTCTTTTTTCCATGCAATGCAGAGAGATGGAGGTGCCACCAGAAGAAGAGGGTCTATGGGCTGAGCCCCTGGTTCACAAGTCATTCCCAGCTCCCCAGGGCAGAGAGATTTGGGTGCAGCTGCATGGGAGAGGGGGAAAATGCTCAGGAGGATTTCTGCATTCCATAAAATCCCACTGGGATCCCATTCCCCTCACCTTCATGGGGGAAAGGATGGAGTTGCCTAAAAGTGTTGGTGTGTTTTCCTTTCTGCTCTGGCATCCCTGCATCCCTGTGTCCTCAATCCTTGCACCCTGCTGTCCTTGATCTCTGCATCCCATCACTGCATCCTGATGGGATCCTCCTCTTCCTCACAAAACTTCCTGCCCTTCTAAGCCCTTGCCACATGGAAAACTGTTTAAAAGACTCCCTGATGTCTTCCAGCATGGATGGACCTGGTCTCCAAGCTCTCCTTGGCTTTGTAAGCCATTTCCAAGCCCTTCCCACTCTGCCTGGCTCCTTGGTCTTCTGGAAGACCAGAAGTTTTCCAGGGGTTGGACTTTTATTTTCTGATAACTGTGGTGTTAATGCTTCCCAAGGAACATCCCTGGGGACTCTGCCATCTCCAGCCAGGCCAAAGCTTTCCCTTTGTGTCACCCCTTGGCATTGGCTAGGAGCTCTTTGTTATCCTGCTGTCCTTGGGGACCAGGAGCTCTTGTGCTTTGCAATGCTGTTTAGCTTGGATTATGTGGAACAACAGCATCAGAAAGAAATCAGTTTTGCTGCCAGCTCTTCCATGGAACCATGGAATCACGGAGTCATTTGGGTTGGAAAAGCACTTCAGGATCATCAAGCCCGACTGTTAACCCAGCACTGCCAAAGCCACTGAACCATGTCCCCAAGTACCACATCCACATGTTTTTCAGCACTTCCAAGGATGGTGATTCCATCCCTTCCCTGGGCAGGATTCCTTAGGACTGCAGTGAGGATCACTGGTCTTGGTGGGATAGTGATGCTGAATCCCAGCTGAGCCCCAACCTTCCCATTGAGGAATCTGGAGGAAGTATGGCTAAAAAAATGAAAATTTGGGTCTTTCTATGGCTGTGGGACAGGTCTCCATCCCTGAGGAGCAGGTTAGGGAGACTTGAAGCAATGTGAAGCTTGGAGCTGGGATCCTCCTATGCACCAATGGCTTCTTCTGGGTGTTGTGAGCAGGGAAATCAGCTCTGCCCAAGCAGAAGGCTGAAAAGGACCCTGAAACGGGGCCAGGGATGGGAAGAAGAGGGTGGGAAGCTCACAGGGAACTGCTGAGGTGGGGAATATGTCTGGGGGATCCTGGTGGCCTCCAGCCAGGGCTGTACCTGCCCTGCCTCCCCCAGCTCCCGCCGCTCCAGAGCCGGGAAGGCCGGCAGCATTCCTGGCATACCACAGCTCTCACACCCCGTGCTTTATTTACCCAAATCCGGATGCAGAGTGGCCTGGCTGCAGGTCTGGCTATTTGCAGGGAGCTTTCTGAGACCAGGGATTCAGGGAATGGGCTCCTGTTGAGAGCTTTGCCCGTTGATCCTCACCCCCAGGGCTCTCAGTCTCTGGCAGTCAGAAAAAAGTACAAAGCCCACCTGTGGGTACAGGAATTGGGCTGTAGGGAGAGGATTCCTAAATCCAGAAGGCAGAACAGGAGGTCCCAGCTTCTCCTGCCACACTTTTCGAGGAGCTGTGTGCTTTGTTAGGGATGCTGTTCAGCCAGGCAACATCCCAAAGGAGCTGCACACCTTGGCCATGGAAGCTGCTGTGGGGGTGGGTTATCACCTGCTCTGTCCCCACAGGCATTTCCGTCTGCCCTTCCCACACTGTCTCCCTGGATTTCATCATCAGCATTGCCTGGACCCACTGTCCTTTATCCCATGTCTGTCCTTTATGCCATGTCTGTCCTTTATCCCATGGCTGTCCTTTATCCCATGTCTGTCCTATATCCCATGTCTGTCCTTTATCCCATGTCTGTCCTATATCCCAAGTCTGTCCTTTATGCCATGTCTGTCCTTTATCCCATGTCTGTCCTTTATCCCATGTCTTTATCCCATGCCTGTCCTTTATCCCATCTCTGTCCTTTATCCCATACCTGTCCTTTATCCCATCTCTGTCCTTTATCCCATCTCTGTCCTTTATCCCATCTCTGTCCTTTATCCCATGGCTGTCCTTTATCCCATCTCTGTCCTTTATCCCATGCCCCTGTCACCACGGCACAGCTGAAACACCAGGTGGGAGCCAAACCTCCTGCTCCCATCCCTGTGTCCTTGCATCCCTGTGTCCCTGCAGCCCTGTGCCCTTCTGTTTCTGTGTCCTTCATCTCCCCATACCTGCATCCCTGCATCCTGTGTGGGACTCTGGGCTCTCATGCCCTGGCTTGGGGTGCTGGAGGTGCCTGCAGAGCTGCTGGCTGGGCTGGCACCTGCATGAGATTCCTCCTGTGGGCTGCACATCCACATCCCTGGAGAAATGGGGAAGGGCCAGCAGGCTCTGCTCCAAGTGTCACTTTGGTGGCTTTGGGTGGGATGCCCTATCCTGGGGCAGCAGCTCTTGTGGGTGACAGGGAGATGGCTCTGCTGCTCCAGGGCTGTCTGGGGAGTTCTGGTCCCTCTGTGGTCACAGTGGGCTGGGACAAAGGCCAGGGATTTCCTTGGGGCTCCCTGGCTGTCCACCAAGCCCCATTCCCAGCCAGGAATACCTCATTGCCTTGGTGCCACACCACAGCAGCCTCTCTGCAGCTGTGGTTCCTGCTTTTCCTAATTTCTCTTTGGAGAACCCTAGAACTTGGTCCTTGGAGCATCCTTGAATTTTGGCATGTCCTTTGTGGGCCCTGGTTCCTCCTCCTCATCTCCTCATGCATCCTCACTCCTTTTCCACTTGCTGAATGCTAAAGCTGAATTGGGAAAAACAAGCTCATCACACTCTCCGTATGGAAAACTTTAAAAAAACAATAAAACCCTCACCAGAATTTGGGAGAAAGGGAATTTCACCCCCTCTTCCAAATAACCCTGATCCTGGTGGGGGAAGTCTGCCAAGGCTGTGGGCCAGCCCTGCAGCCTCTTCCCAGCAAACCAGTCAGGCAAACCGGGTGCTTTCTCTCGCCTCAAGTCCCGGCTTGCTCGTCGGACCGGCAGGAATGAAGCTCTCCCCGCTGGTCCTGCTGAACCCTTCCCTTCCCCCTCCCTCCCTCTCTCATCCCACCCCTTTCCCGGAGGTCCCCCAGGCTTCCAGGCTCCTCTCTGTGTCCAGAGCTTGTTGGCGGGTGCCCCCCGGGCCTTCTTCTGCCAGGGGGTCAACGCTCCCTTCCCGAATTCCTTTCATCGGGATTTGCATTCCATTGCAGAATGAGCCACCCCGAGGTGTCACCTCCCTTCAGAGCGTCAGCATGTCTCGATTTCTGCATTCTCCTGCCCCTGCACCCCTCTGTATCCCTGTGCCCTCAGTCCTTGCACCCCTGTCCCCCTGGCTTCCCATGACCCTGCCAGGGGGTGGCTGCAGATGCCTGCTGAGCATCAGAGGTGCTTCTATGGCAGGGATGGGATGGGATGGGATGGGATGGGATGGGATGGGATGGGATGGGATGGGATGGGATGGCATGGGATGGGATGGGATGGGATG
>JAWWEY010000374.1:0-13234 GCA_035582745.1 Loriotus luctuosus
AAGAAAGGGAAAGAAAGGGAAAGAAAGGGAAAGAAAGGGAAAGAAAGGGAAAGAAAGGGAAAGAAAGGGAAAGAAAGGGAAAGAAAGAAAGAGAAAGAAAAATAAAGACAGAGAAGGAAAGAGAGAAAGAGAGAAAAAAGAGCAGAAATAAAGGTAATTATAAAAATAAAAAAACTAATACCCACCTACCCACCACCACCACTCCCCAAAACCAAAAAACCAATCCAACCCATCAAGCAATGAATCTGAACTAAAACCAAAAAACCCACAATCAAATAATGACCAATAGAAAAAAAACATACAGTGGTAACTTCAATGGCTGTGTTAGCTTTCACCATCCCCTTTCTCTTCTGGAAAATATCTCAGGATGTTTCTCTTGGCAGTAATTTTATTACTCTCCATTATGTTTACAATTAGGTGTTGCGGGATTGGCCTACAGAAGCTGTGCAGCATGAAGGGAGATGCTGGCTAGGAACCCACATGCCAGTGACAACAATTGCTTGAAAAGCAGACTTACCCTCAGCAGAAAGAGCAAGACTCTCAACAGCTGATAAGGATCCATAGTTAGAGCCCGAAGAGTCTCTTCCTGCTCTTAACACGTCAATTTTGGAAGCCGCCAGTGAGTAGAGATCCTCAAATTTTTTAAGCACATTCTTAAATAAAAGTAGAAGGAATCAAATCATTAGTGCCAGGCAAACTACACTTAAATGACAAATAGCACATATCCAAATTTTTTACAAACGACAGATTTTTTTTTTTAGTAGAGAAATAAAATAGAGTTTGTAAGCCAGGCAGAATGTCTGTCCCAGGACTTAAACACCAAAAACATCTAACACTGGATTTTCTATTTTTTTCTCAAATGTTGAATATTAATATTGTTGAGGAAAAGGGAATTGCTCCACACCCTAGTTAGGAGATGCTTTGATGAGATGTTTTCAAGCATGCAATACAGCATTGAGCTCTTGATACAACCTTTTCATTTTATTTCAATACAAGATGTAGTGCAGGTTCAATTTCTGTTCACAATTACCACACAGTTTCAGGCTAATGTTCACACTTCCAAGATAAACCAATTTACTAATCCTTCCACTCCACAGCAAAACAATTTACTTGGCAGGAACAAAAGAAACATCACAAACCTACAGACTTCTGAAAACAAAGAATCTGATTGCACTAGAACTGGAAAAATGTAGCTGTTTCCATGTATGCAGTGGAAGAATGTCCCAATTTTGTTATATTGATTGGATTGATCATAAAGTTAGTAGGACAAGAGAGCACAGATGATTCAGCAGTACTGGTAACTTTATATCTAGCCCAAGTAGTCTCAACTAACTGTTGAAATTATTGGTCTTCTTTACAATGGTTAATCACATTTTATTTGTTATGATTTTTTCCCTTCAGATAGTATTACACTGGTCTTTTGAATGTAAACCTGTGATACAGACAAAAATCAGCTAGGTATCACAAACAGGGATTTGCAAAGATTTGTGCAGTTTTCCTTTCCTTGCTTTCACATTGATGATTTTCAGAATAGATATTAACATAGCTAAAATCAATCAGGTTATTTCATCATGGTGTCTAGGAAACAGCAGTGGCAAATTAACCCGTATCACATCTTTTCTCATCAGGAAGAATCTCCAGAATGTCTTGGTACTGTGGTCCTAGTCCCAAAAGAGGATTATTGCAGATTAGAAAGCCTTTAACTGAAATGTGCTCATTGCAGACTAACTAAAGTCCCTAAAGTCATTCCTAGCTGCTTACCTCACTCAAGATTGCAGGACTGCCCTTAATACAGTTTGGCATAGAGTAAAACTAAAATCCATTAGGTGACCTCTGTCCATAAAAGGCAAATTTTGTAATAAAACCTCAAAAATGAGCTTGGAAAGAAATCAAACAGGAACTAGAGATGAGGGCTGAGAAGAGAGAGAGGGAAAAGGGGGAAAGAGAGATGAGGAAAGGGAGAAAGAAAAAAAGGGATGGAGAAAAGGAAGTTCACAACGACACAGACTGTGAGCCATTGGTGCTCTTTGTATGTGTCTTGAGTTACCAAGTGCACCCGAGGCTGCCAGGTGAACAAGAACTTCACAGTTCTGCCCCACCACAGAGCTCCCCAGCACACACTGTACTATGTTATTTATACCACAAGCACTTTGCGCAAATTGGAAATGCAACTTTTTGTGTTTATGATTCTCTTCTGGAGAGAAAGAGGCTACAGGCTGCAGATGGTTCTGCAATCATTGTGAGGTCAAAAAAGAACGGCAGTTGAAATGGGACTTAAAAAAAAAAAAGGAAGCAGCACCCACTACCAAATTAGAAAAGCAGGATTTAAAAGATGGGGATTGCCACAATGCCTCCTGTGGAAAGATGCCACCCATGGGACTTTGTGCAGCTCTAAAATGGATCATCACTGTACTGGGGACAAATTTGTAATTCTACCTTTTGACAGAAAAGTTCATCTGTTCTTATTAAGCTTCATGTGCATCTCAAGGCATTACATATTCCATATTTCCATATTTTAGTGTGGAAACACAATAATGCACACATAATTTATATCTTTATCATATTGAAATGTATGTATGCATGCAAGAGGGCAACAGTGAAAAATTTCCAGCTTAGAATCTGCCTTTCTTGAATGTTTGGGTTTGTGACCCTGATCCTGCAATTATATACTGCATTAGAACAGAAAATCTACAATCAATTGGAAGGAATTACTGCAGAAGCTTACACACTGTATGCAATACTTACTTTGCCTAAGTTCCTTGCACTTTACTTGATTACCTGCTCTCTCTCTAATTCAGACAGAGAAGCACAACGAAAGAAATATGCACTCACTTTGCCTTTTGTTCTCTCATTGGGGAAAAAAAATCTGTCTTGGCACTAATGTATTCTGCATAGCTCTAAAGACTAATATAGTTTCCGTAGAAGACATCAAGCTTAAAAACAATGAGAAGGCATTGCACTTAATCTATGTTCAGAGCTGAAAATATGGCAATTCTTCTGTTAATTTCTCTTTTTTTCCCACTCATTGTTTTATCCTAACAAAATCAGTATTTTGAAATGTGCAAGTTTTCAAACCTACATGAGCAACATAGCTTCTATATTTAAACATTCTAAATAGTAGTTTCTTTTCAATAAGGAATGCTCAAAACCCCACAATTGATTCTAAAACTGTGGGTTGAAAAAAATCTGCTACTGACCAAGAAGAATATGAAAATTTTGTCTTTCTTGATTTGGTTGGTTTTGTTTGTTTGTGGGGATCTTGGTTTTGGTTTTGTTTGTGGGTTTTTTAAATTTTTTTAAATTAGTCTTTTGTATATGAACGGGAAAAAAGGGAGGGGGATAGAGGGATATTAATTGTCAGGTATGTATACTTCTGTCCATGTTTGTATTGCTGTCCATTATTTAACACTGTAACTACAAAATTAGAAGTTACCATCATCTCTGAAATACCACGTGCAAGGGTATACATGGAAATTGTCTTTCAACTGTTGACTGCAATAGTTTTTGCTCTCCACATGCTCAGAGCAGTCTATCTGCCTGTTGTATCTCAGATGCAAAAAAGGAAAAGAAAATTTAAAAAAAAAAATTGAACAGGACTGGTTTTAGACTCTAACCTGGAGCGATGCAGCCTCTGGCCTGCCCACCGTTGCTTCCTCTGGAAGGGTCTGCAGCTGCAGGCTGGGGAGTGGCGCAGCCGCTTCAGCACCTGATGCCACAGCCTGCTCTTTGGCCTGAAGGGAAAAAAACCCCAGCATCAGTGGTAATTCTCCTTCAGACACACACCTGGGATGAACCGTGTCCCCTTGAGCCCATTGAGTGGACTTGCTTTGATCACTGGACCTAACATCCATGAATAAAGTACGACTGATTGAATTTTCCTTGCAAATAAATCTCTAATTCACAGTGCTGGGAGAGAATGCTACCAAAAAAAAAGCACCTTGCCCTGGTCTGAAAAGAGAAAGGCTGAGGATATGGCACATATGTATTACTGTAAAAATACAGCACTTGCTGCACGACATTCACTTCCAAAGTTTGAAAGAAGCCAGTGTGGAGATGGTGGTGGCACAAAGGAAATTTTCCAGCAGCACAGTTTGCTGTAGGAGAAAGATGCAACTCAGATTCTGCCACTTTCCGTGAACATTAAAGGAAAGAGACTCAAAAAAGATATCTGAAAATAAATAAATTAAATAAATAGCAACAGTTTTGGGGAACTCTGAAACTAAAACAGAGATTCCCACATTACTAGGAATTAAAGATACAGTAAGGGAAATTGACACTCCAAGGTAATGAAATCACTTTTGCTTTGTGCTGCTCTAGATTTAAAACAGTTATGAAACCATCTGCCATAAGAGCTATAGAAAATAATCCTTTCTCCTAAATAATTAATATGTACAGCTTTGTTGGACCTTCAAATAGTCCTATATCAGGGCACAATCGTACAAGTCAGAGGGAAAACTTGAGATTACTATTAAGCTTAAAATACGATTTTAAAAAATACTGTGCAAGTTTCTGACCACAGATTATGACTTCCTGCCTTTTCCTATTTATGATGTTTCATAGGTTAAAGTAGCAGACACAAAGCCAAATGTTTTACGGCCACCAAGTATGGGACTTTTTATTATTCAGTAGAGGGGTAACTCCACAGCAATTGCCATTTTTTTGTGTGTTCCATTAGTCTTCACTTGTCAACCAGAAATAGTGCTCAGTGAGGGAAAGCAAGTGAATTTTGTCATAACTTCTACATTCAGAAAAAGTTGTGTATGTACTACAAACTTGCATTTTATTTCACCGTGGTTTTTTAAGATGGAAGAAGTTGAGAGGGGAAACTTCAACACTAAGGAAAGGAAGTTGCTTTGCAACAACTTCTCTCCTCTGCTGAGAATAAGCAGTTCTAAGGCTTTAGCATGTTTAGAAACACAGAGGGAACACTTCAAATTCTTACCTCATTCAGGGCAGCTTCCACAGCTTTCATTTGACTAATGATCAACTCTTTGTCTCTATTAGAAAAGAAAAGAAAACAAAACAAAACAAAAGAAGAACAATGGAGTAACTTTATGGAACTGAAGCTCTACCAATGTAGAAATTAATCTTCTGCTACTTTATGCCTGTCATGTCTTGTAAAATAATTGTCGATAACTCAAACTATTAGGATTTTCTCTCTTTTTCATATTTCCAATGCAAACCCTAAAAATAGTTCATGTACCACTATTTGGTGCATTTCCATATGAAAGATGCTTCTGTTGAGGAGAAGCAATTAAAATTGAGATAATTACAGGCCTATCAATGAACAGCCATCATGGCTTGGATATAGAGGTCATAAAAAGTCTCTAGCAGGATGATATTATATTCTTCTATTGGAAACCACAGACAGATTCTGTTAATTTAATCTGTTTTGTTTCTATTCCAAAGGGAGAAATAAAACCTGTTAGTTGTAAAGAGCTGCTGTAATAATGGAGGGAAGAGTAGCTTTCTTTGTTGATATTCAGCTGCTATATACAGGGGGGAAAAAAGCCAGTTTTAAACTTACTTCACATTAGAATAACCTTTTCTGGATATATGTATGGCCACAAGAAATGATCTTTACTGAAATGCCCAAAATAGATTGGGGCAGGATGAAAAGGGCAAGCTTTCTGGAACAAATCTTTCTGCAGGTGACACCCGCTTCGATCAAATCATACCAAATAACATTTGTCATTTTAATTAGCTTGTTAAACATTTAATTGATGACCATACCAATTGCATTATTTCCCTGGTGCATAAAACCCTTAAAGCTTCTCAGCTATTGTTCTTCAGAGGTTGAATGATCCCAGGTATGATGAGAAATTTTAATTAACTAAAATTTTTTTAGATCCTAGCCATGGAACAACAATATTCATAACACATACTTCATACTATGAAAAGTATTAGACAACAAAGTCTGCAAAGACTTATTTTTTTCATACGGCATAAGAATAAGTTAGTAATAAGCTTCAAGTCAAGGGGGCTCCTTCTGACTACCAATCATTTCAAGACCAGTGCCTGAGCCTTTCCTTCCACTCCAGGTTATGGTGTAAGTGGTGTGGGGATTAGGTCTCAATCCAAAACTCCCTGAAATCAGCAGGAAGATCTATCTTGTACCACAGGAAAGGCTAGGTCCAAAATGGGTTTCAGTCTTTTGGCAGTGAAGGCCTGTCCCCTAGCTGATGCTTCTGTATTTACTACAAATAAATTGTATCTGTCTATAAAAAGTTGGCGTGGAAACACAGAGAACATACAATAATTTCTTAAAGAAACAGAACTTTAAGGATCTGCCAAAGAGATGTTGTCAGATCAGTAAGATAGCACAGGTATTTTGTTTGCCAGTTATTTCAGCACCCACAATTTGAAGCACTATTATGGGATAACTGCATAAAATGTATGACCTAGCATTTTAAACTAACACTTCTGTTTTTAGAAGACTATCCCTGAATTTAAAAATAAAAGAGACAGATGTACTTTTCTCTTCTAATCTTATACTGCCCCAGGCTAAAGCCCTGCCCATGGAAGTAGGAATTTAAATTTTTGTTCATTTTAAGTGACATCCCCCAGGCCCCAGGGCTCACTTTACTCCCTGTTCAAGGGCACGTTCTGCCTCCTCCAGAGTCTCCCACAGCTGCTTCTGGTCCTGCTCCATGTCTTTCAGGAGTTTCTCCTGTTCATCCAGAACTTGGTCTCTTTTCCTCAGCTCCTCTGCTGCATCAGGGAGGCCCTGCCAGCAGACAGAGAGCAGAGTTACTCTGTAGCCCAAATAAACTTCACTTTCTGCCACTGGCTACTGACCAACGTGAAAGACAAACTGATTGTCAAGTAGATTTGGACCACTGCATCCTAAGGTTTTATGAATTTCCTAGCAAAAGCATTACTGACCCAGAACCCCCCTCGTTTTTAGTATATTTGCTATATATAAATGTGCTTCAGGAAACAAAGTTACTGTAGGCAAAAAAAACCCCAAATCAAACCCCCATTGAAGACTTTTTCTTAAACTGTTAAAAAAACCATTAGCTTCAAAAGAAATTTAAAAAAGGAGTCTTTGAAGTGTTTTCTCAGTAGCCTAAAGTCCCAGCAGACTGAGTAGTGCATGTGTATTTACTGCTGTTATTTTATTTGCACAAGGACTGCACTATTTGGCTTATTTAATGAAAGGTAATACTCTGGTGACTGTTCCAGAAGAATAATCTTACCGTAGGAGACACTTGGCTTTTACTTAGCTCAGTAAATGTGTGTGATTCCAGTTTATTACTGAGCTCCTGAATCCATTGCTGGTGTTCTTGCAAAAGCAATTGTGCCTCATGCTCACGCTGCAAAGCGTTCTGTAACTCCTCCTGTACATTGTCTTTGTTGATTTTCTGGAAAGAGAAACAAGTTGTGCCTGATTCTGTAACTATATTCAGTGGTTTCCCTACCACTGAGTGAGTTCCACTTGCAAACATGTAAAATTCTACAAGAAACTCATGCTTAGGACTAGGATTGAGGTTTTTTAACATGAAGACATCACTGAACAATAAGATGGCAGACCAGTTAATTGCAGTGTTTTTTATAAAGAACATTCATGTAAAGTCTTGGCATTCATTATTCTATTCTAATTAGCACCATGGGATGAAAAACTTCAGTCTTTAGAAGGAAAAATATGCAGATCAATGTTCAGAATTTTAGTGGAGAGCTTATTAACCCTTGTAAACACCTTTCTGGACTGTTCTTCTTGTCCAAAAACTGTTCCAGAAAGAAATATTTCTTCAAAGAAAGTTCTCATCTGCATTTCAACTACAATCTAGTATGTGGTAATTTCCATCTAATAGTCCAAAACCACTAAGGGCATAAAACCTGTTAAGAACAAAACTGAAGATGATTAGGTATTTTTGAGTTTAAAAAAATCCATTTTACTAGCTAATAACAGGAAGGACGATGAGTGAGACATCATCTAGCAGATATTCTTTGCTTAGAAGTGTTTGGATTGGGACACCCTGACAGGTTCTACCAACTAGGCTGCAGGTTAGGGAACCTACAGTGTCTCAGTAAGTCAATCAGCAACAGCAAAAGACTCAGGGGAATTTTGTGCATTTGTGCTCCTGAGAATATAGACAAAAGTTTTTTTCCCCCAGCCATAAAGTTACTTCTTCAGGGAAACAGAACCACTAAAATTTGTATTGTATTTATTATAACATTCATCAACATCCATACAGAGTTTAAACTGCTGTATTTCTATTTCATTAACACTCTGTTTGAATACCCTCATTCCCACTGACTTTATTCTGTTGAAGTGAAATCTTCTTTTAGGATACATAAATCACATCAACATTTCCAACAAATACGAGAACCTGGATTGCTGAAGACCAAACTCTAATTTATACAAGACACCTCCTTCTACAAATCAAAAGATAACTAACTCCAGTGGAAAAGGGATATTTCTAAATAAATCTCTCTTCTGGTTTAGTGACATTTACAAGGCAAGGTTTCTGGAAAATTCTGGTGAAAGTCAATCAATTTTATGCTTGTTTTCCTAAAGAACACAAATCAAAAAATGTGTAGAAAGGAGAATTTCTTAAGCAAGAGAGCCTCCAAGTCAAATGCACTTACTTGCTGAACTTCACTTAATTGGGTCTGCAGTCTGTGGGTTTTTTCAGCGTCTTTTCGCATCTCGTTGAAAGCCCATCTGCATTCTGCAAGCTGCAGGTGCAGTGAGTGGGACTCTGCCTCTGCTGCATGAAGCCTTCGTGTAAATTGAAATATTTCTTGCTGCAAAGTTGCTATGTTTCTCTGTCAGCAAAGAAATACAAGTTGATGGGCTATAAAATCTGCTATTTTAGCAATACAATAAAGAATATTTCAGACTCAAGAAAAAGAAGACAAAACATAATTTTTTCCTCCGTCTTTAAAAGATGTACACAAGGGCAAAAGTTTGAACCTGTCACCTACCAAGGGCTACTGCAAATTCTCTTTAAAAGGAAGTACTATTTTCACCTAAGGTTTACTAGAAAAGATTATTAGAGAAAGAGTTTATCCTTTCATTTTGGTTAAAGGGAAGAAGGTTATCTTTACTGAAAGAAAGGATGGTAAACATGAGAAAGTAGAAAACAAGAACAAAAAGCAACCTTAACATTTACATCAAGCCAAAAGCAAGTTTCTTCTTATAAGCTAATACAGATCTGATAGAACTTGAAAAAAATCTTTTACTTGGATTCACTAAACCTCCTCCAAAAATTCTTTCTCAACAAAACAAAAAACCTATTCACACCCTAATGTATGACAAATCGACTTCTGAGTGTCCATATAGTAGCACTTGATTGTCATGGACTCATCACCAGCCTGAAACAAAATAAATGCTGCTATCAAGGGAGCTTCAGCGTTGCTGTAACCCTTCTGTTTCCACGGAGGAGGACTGTAAATCTGCTTACTGTGCTGGGCAGTCTGTCATACAATCCAGCTTCCAGGGCCTGGGCGTTCAGCCTGCGGAGCCCACGAGCCAGCCTCTCTGTCAGGGAGTCCCTCTCCAGGTGGGCTCTGCAGCCACGAGCGTTCCCTTGAGCCGTCTCCATCAGAACGCTCAGGTTGTCCATCACTTTTGTAAAGCAGTTCCTGGCTGTGCTGATCAGCGAGTTACTAGAAAGCCAGAGCTCTGAATCTTTGAGAAAACAACAACAAAATCGAAACATCGAGCAGGTTGTTAGTTCCTGTTTCTTGTGATATCACGTTCTTTTCCATTTATACAGGATGGAACATGTAAATATTCTGAAACACAGAATGCTGAATCTGAAACACTGTTCAAACTTTGCTTTTAAAAGATGTGAATTCAATTTATTGAAAGCAGCATGATCAAAGAAGAAAGTGCCTGAAACTGAATCTAAACATATTTGATTCAATGGCAACTTTTATACCAATTTAGTGTTTAGGCTTCTGGAAAATTCATCACCTTGTCTTTCTCCTGCTATTTCCCTTTATTCACATAAATTATCCCTCTTTTAATATCCTTTTTCTGTGACAAAAATGTGGAGGTTCTAAAACTAGAGGTTAATAAAGAACCAGGGATGGTGGAAATGCAGATGAACCAAGGAACCTGTATCAGTTCTCACTGTAAACAAACTCCAGAAACACTCTCCAGCCTTCTACTTCCATGGCTCTATATACTGGAGGGATAACATACCCTATCCGCTGTTTAAGAAAATTAATCTGTTCCAGCAATACAGAAATGTGATCATTCAGAGAATGTAGAAAAGGGTTATTATTTTACCCTGTAACAAAATTACTCTTTCAGGGAAACAGCCCCACTAAAATTTGTATTGACTAGCTCAGGACATAACCTCTAGTCAAAGGTGTCTATCATAAATATTCAGAAATATCTCTTCAGAGCTATGATCCAGAATAGTTTAGATAAAATCATAAAAATGGAAATTATATGACCACCCTGATTTACTGATTTTTAAAATATATTTCTGCTATGACAATATACAGTTAAAATTACCTTGGTTGCCGAGAACACCCTCCAGTTCTGAGATGGAACTGATCATTGCAGTATAGAGGTTAGAGCTACACAACCAGTTAACTGCTTCAATACAGTCAACTCCTTCCTCTCCAAAACCTGTGAAACACAATTGCAGCTAGCAGGATAAGTAAATCACTAAAATATGGCACACTGCTGCCTCCAGCTCTTTAAGAAATTAACCAAAAATAAGCGTATATACAAGAAATTAGTCATGACAATTTAGACTGTTTTAAGCATGCTTCCAGAATGACTTAAAAAAAAAAAAAGTAGATGAATCTTCTAATTTGGAAAACATTTTTAATACCCTTTATCCTTGTAGAGGGAAATATAAACTGGTCTGGCAACAGAAAGGGGCAAATAGACATAATCTCTAAAGAAAATTTTGAAATCCTATGCTTATATTTTACCTGAATCAGAAAGAAATTTTTGTGGGTTTTTAGGAAATAAATATTAAAATTTTTTTATAAAAAAGAGGAAATGCCTTTTCCAAAAAAAAAAAAAAATTTAGGAACACTGCAAGATATTTACCACAGGGAAGATGCTGTAGCACCTAGTTCTGAAATCCATATCACAAATATCAAAAATATCAGATAGTGTTGAGTTCGTGTGCATAATTGCAATTTTACCTGCAATGCTTAACATAAGACTAGGCATTTCCTCTTAGAGTAAAATACATTCATCAAGCAATATAAAAAACATAAATCCATAAATAACATTTGTCAAAATGTTATTAAATATGTCTTTATGCCCCAGCAATAAAAATAATATTTCTCTTTGTTATTCCCTAAGCATGTAATTTGATATAACTCTTTAAAAACATTTCACTTACGTGTCACAGGATGCCTGCCTCTGGATTCTCCCAGACAAACTTGAATTCCAGTGCTTCCTCTGCATCCATCTGTCCAGACGAAAAAGGTACAAGAATATCGGGCCAGAGCCCTCAGCCTGTTAGCAGCCAGCACTGCAATCACAGCTCTTCGGAACACATAAACCAGGCTCTTGGCTCTTCTCTGCCTCAGCCTGCCTTCGTCCTGGTTTCTTTCCATGACAGCAGGGAGAGCATAAAGGAGGCTGACAATCCTGTGGTTCAACAGTTGGTGCTGGTTCACCTGTTCCTGGAGAAGGTCTCTTTGGCAAGACATGGTGCACAGTCGGCCGTAGAGAGAGCACAGGGCCCCTGATAGCAGTGCACAGGCTGCCAGCAGGGATGAGCGTGCCTTGAAAGCATCTAATAATGAATTTTTCAAGGAGTTGTTTTCCTGGGTCAGTTTGTCACAGTGTTGTTCAAGGCCATAGAGTTTTTGCCTGTTTTTCTGCGCTGTTTCTTCACATTCCTGTGACAGAAACAAACCAAACAAAAATGGAAGAAACGTTAACTACATGGTTTTTACCTAGACAAGAATGAAAAGAAAATTTAGCTTTGCCATTCAGATGATGCATTAAAGGAGCAAAAGTTGTTAGTAATAATCGTGATGAAAGTATCTCTTCTAGTAAGCAATTACAGAATTAGATGTATGAAACAAAAACAGTGGTAGGAGGGAAATTTACATGATAATCAATTGCAAATGGACTCCTGATTTCTGAAAACAATCCACCAACACCGTGACAGCTCACGGAAGGTCCAACACCACCCGTCTGCCCACCATACAGTTTTATGAATTGACTTAACAATAGTAATAACATCCTCCAATTTCAGAGAGAACACTGCTGTACCAAGCAGAAAGCCAGTGGAAGTGAGAGGAAAAACATAAGCAAGTCTGGAACATGAAAGTCGACAGATTAAATTTTTCAGCATGCAAAGACTTCCAGTCCTGAAATCTGCATCAAATACAGCATTATTCTGTGAAGTAAGTTGCAGTAACTCACAAATAACAAGGGACATCTATTTCCTTTATTCACAATGTTTTTAATTGAAACAGGTGTGAAGGAATGTGATGGTAAAGACAGTAAATAGTTTTTCTGGAATAACATTTTGGATTGCAAACAACTCATCTCACAAGCAGCGACAGTTTTACACTTTAAAACACTTCTCACTGTAGTATCAGTAAAGCAGAGTCGCTTAACACTGTTGAAATCTACCACTGCTCTTAGGGTCCGTACATAAGTAATTAAATTGAACCACAGGTAACACCACATTATTGTTACTCCATACAAACTCTGCAAATGATGATACTGAAAAAGTATCAGCTGCCCTCAGTAATTCTTAAAAAAAGGAGATTCGATTTTACAGAGCTTTAACATTCTCAGAAAAGAATACTACCATCTGTAGATGAAATCAGGCTTCTCAGCTGGGGCTGTAGACCAAATTCTCTTCAACAAATGCTTCATCAAAGTAATTTATTTCTTATTTTAAGTGATGTTACTATTATCCCATGATGGCTTGGTTTGTTGTTTGTGGGGTTTTTTTAGTTTAAAAACACACTTTAATTCCCAAATGACCTTAAACTGCTAAGGGGCCTAAACTACGGAAATAATCCATTAAATGTTACAAGAAAAAAAATTAGAAGTGCACAGCACCATACCTGTGCTCTGGCTCTCACTTCTGCAAGGAGATTTTCGTACTGGTCAGTAAAATATCTCCTCTCTTTCTCCCATGACTGTTCCTGTGCTTCAAACTGTTCAGTGATTTTCTTAAAAGCATCCTCCTGCTTCTGCAGATGGCTGTTCATAGTGTCAGTCTTTTGCTTGCAAGTATGTTCTAGGTGAGATATCTGTGTGACAAGAATTTAAGAAGAAATT
>JAWWEY010000375.1:0-13095 GCA_035582745.1 Loriotus luctuosus
CTAAAATTTTAAAAACAAGTGATTGGCGTTTTTCACACCACCATTTGGCGGCAAACAGAGGGACAGTGGTTACATCCCTGAGGCAATACCTGAAAGATATACAGCTTTTGCTGACACTGCGTTGCTGCGGTCACAGGGAAATGTTCTCCGGCTGCTCATGCCCCAAGACCGACACAGTCTCGAGAGGGGCCACCCCCGGATCAGTGCGGAGACTCTCTCGGGTGGTGGTGCATACAAGGGGCTCGCAGGTCCTTGCAGCTGTTGGCTGTGGCGTGGGTAGCACAGTAGCAGCACGGTATGAAGGACCAAGGCAAAGGAATAGGGAGTGATCACTTGTTTGAGTTCCAAGGAAATTTATTTCCTCAGGGGAGTTGGGGACAAGTGACCTCAACTGAAGGCAAAAGAACTGCTTTTAAGGAAGGGAGGGAATAAGGGGAAGACACAACATTTCACCAATACGAAGGCATTAGGGCAGGGGTACAGGATAAGGGCTATCCAGTAGAAGCCGACAAGGGGAAGGAGCAAACCTTACAATCCAATCTTCGAGGAAGGGATGAAGGACAGGCAACATTCCAGAGTAAAAAGGGTGTGCTATCTTTGACAGACAAGGGTAAGACAAGGGAACAAGGGAGGTACAAGGAGACTGACAGGGGGATTGACATACACTTGGAGGGAAAATCTTGGGGTAAACAACTCAGGATTGAACCATCATGGAAGCCAAATGGGGTACATGGAAGGAACAATTGCAAGCTTATAACAAGGAATATTACAGAAGAACAAACTGTAAAATAACAGACTACCACATTTTGCTGCCAGGTAAAGAACTAGCTGGATGGTTGAGCCCAGAGAATGGTGGTGAACAGTGCTGCATCTAGCTGGTGGCCAGTCACCAGTGGTGTCCCTCAGGGGTCTGTGCTGGGACCACTTCTGTTCAATATTTTTATTGATGACATGGATGAGGGTATTGAGTCTTCCATTATGTGAAAAATGCCATTCACTTGTTTTTAAAATTTTAAAAGTTTAATGATAACAAAATGGTTATAAAAATAGTAATATAATTAGAGTAATTAAAATTTGGACAATTAGGATTTAGGACAATATGAGACAATAAAAACAAAGAGTTACGGATGTCCAGGTACCTTTTTCTGGGAAAAATAAGCCCAAAAAAGGACACATATTAACAGAGGATTAACCTTAAAAACAACAGCCTGTTGCATATTCATACACTTCATACATGATGCATAAATTCCATTCAAACAAAGGATTCTGTCTGGTCATCATAATCTTCTTCCTCGGAATCCTGACAGCACCTTCGAGGTGGGAAGTAGTTCATTTCTTCTGATAAGAAGTCAATAAATTCTTTTTCTCTGAAAGATTTAGATGTCCTGTGGCTGCTATCTCACTGCAAGTCCTTTCTTTAAAAAAAGTATCTTACATAGCATAGTTTCTTTTTTAACATTTTGTTATAACCTAAAACTATATTTAACACACTACTTAAGAGAATTAATACAGCATTACTTTCTAACACAACACATAAAATATTCATTTGAATATTTGCAAAAAGCCAATCATAAAATACATGCATTTTTCACAGGTCACTATACAAATCTGCTGCCTTTACCCAAATGAACTTCTGCAAGGACAAGAGAGGCAGGGTGTTCCTTAAAAACTGAAAAGGCAAAGGAGCAAGTGACCCAAGAGGGAGGGCAGGCAGGCATTGCTGAGGGGCACTGAGTGTTGTTTAGGCAGGATGGCAATAAAGGAAACAAGCAGCAGGTTTGTGGGATGCTCCAACATTGCAGCAATAAACCAGAGGGACCAGCAGCCACACCTGCAGGTGGCTCTGAGGGGCTCTCAGGCCATCCAGCACTCTGTGCTCAGGGCAGCTGAACTCCTGGCTCAGGTGGATCCTGGCACAAACCCTGGCACTGCTGCTTTGTGCTGAGGCTCAGGGAAGTATGGGATGGGAACAGGACAATGAGGTGCAGCTCTGCTGGGCCCAGCCTTGGACAGAGTCACTGATCTCAGCTCCTGGAGGCTTGGCAAAGCCTGATTCCCACTGATGTGCCACTGAGAGGGACATCCTTGAGACCTGTCTGTGCTGCTCAGCTCCAGCTCCTGGGGCTGCGTGGCTGTGACACAGGAGAGCTGCAGCAGTGAGCAAGGCTGGGCACCTCCAGCAGGGCAGGGGAGCTGTAGGGGGACACAGGATGGGTAAATGAAGGTGTTATAGAATGTAATCCTATCCCCAAAGAGTTGCAGCTGAACCAATTACGAAAGATTAGGAACAGGCCTGATGTTAACAGGCCACAGCTGTAGCCAATAAGAACAGTGGCATAAAAGAGTGGATTGGTGGGAACTGGAGTCAGGTGGATATTGCAAGGACCAAGATGAGTCAGTGCTTAGAGGAGCTGCCCACGAGAAACATCAAGGAGATATGAGACTCTGGTGATATGGAGCCCTTGCACTATAATGATAACAGAACTCTTGATATATAATACAACAAATGGTGACCCCAATGTGATTCAGGACTAAACTATATTGCCCTGTGGATTCAGGATGACCTGTGGATTCGGGGAAACCAGATTTGACCATATAACCCCCAGGATTCAGGGAAACTGGATTTGAATACTAAACTATTGGCAAAATATATCAATTACAGCTATTGTTGTTTGTTAAATATGAGTGCAAAAGACCTTGAAGATAAGTGCTTTGTAAACTGGGAAAAGCTATAAAACTGAACTAGCATTTAGAAAAATACATATATATATATATATATCTGTACCATAATATGCTGTTTGAACCTTTGTATAACTCTTAATTCTAAATGAAATATATGAGTTTATTTGAATATGTACTTCTGAAAATGCTGCGTGGTTAAAAGAAAAAGGGGGAATTGTAGGGGCACACAGTATGGGTAAATGAAGGTGGTATAGAACGTAATCTTATCCCCCAATGAGTTGCAGCTGAACCAATTACTAAAAATTAGGAACAGGCCTGATGTTAACAGGTCACACCTGTACCCAGTAAGAACAGTGGCATAAAAGAGTGGATTGGGGGGAACTAGAGTTAGAGGAGTCAGATGACTGCTGCAAGGACCAGGAGCAGTGTCTAGAGGAGTTGCCTGTGAGAAACATTGAGGAAGTATGAAATTCTGAGGATATGGAATCCTTGCACTAAAATGATACTAGAACTCTTGATATATAAGACAACAGGGATCCAGCAGGGCAGGGATCTCTGCTGACATAGCCTGAACCAAAGTTTTTTCCCAGAGCTTTCCACCCATGAACATTTCCTTGCTCACCACATGCATTTCTGCCTTTCTTTCTGGGATAAGCTCCATGCTGTTTCTGACCCTGGCAGGACCTGCTCAGACTGTTAAAGGGACTTTTTAAGAGTTATTACAATTACGTCAGTCTCTTGTCAGGATCTGTTTGCAGAGCAGGGTGCATCAGGCTGCAGTCACCACACAGAGCACAGGGCACTGCAATAGAGCAGGAATTTAGAACTGCAGCTCCAGGGTTATTTTGATGCCACAGAAGTGGAGGCTGCACCAGACAGGAAAAAAGCCTCCATTCCCACTAATAACCCTTTAGGTACAACATATAATCTCAAGTACTTAGCCAGCCATCTAACTACCCTTTATCTCCAACAAAAAACCCTACTCCTTCCTATTCCCCTCTTTTATGTTAGAACTAACTATTTTCTCCAGGTGGTTTTTTACCTTGTCATAATCCATTACCTTCATATGCTTTGATCTTTCCATAGGGAATTTATTTTCTTCTTCAAAGATCTTTTCTAGTCAGAAGATATTTTCCCCTGTCCACAGGCTCTGTTCCATTCAGATATCCCAGCATTATGCTTATTTTTCTCTGCTTTTTAAGTTTTTTTTTAATTTATGAACATTTAAGAACTCAAATTTCAAATTAGAACCAACCCAGGTAAGTTTGTTGCTGATGACACAAGATGTGGCCTCTGATGAAAAATCTAAAAGACACATATTGTGTACACGCTGCTGGAGCAAATTCACTCCACAGAAGGTTTTGTGAGGCAAAATAGTTACAGGAGAGCAAAGATATTCAAAGACCAGTCCTAGACCAAGACCTGTTATTCTGAAGGAAAATAATCTAGAAAATATATTCTATACAGCTACATTTGCCTTAGTTTTCCAAGGAGATTTTAATTCTTCTTTGGTTCATTTGTCAGTGTTTGTGTTGTGTAAATCTGTGCAGTGCTGAGGTTGCCAGAATCAATTTGCTTTCCTTACATGTACATGGCAGACTGGGGACAGACAGGCAAGGGAAGGATGCTGGATGCATCCTCTTCCACCTGCTATGGTATTGCATTATTATAGCGCAGGATTTTCTTTTTCTATGAACAGGGCCAGTCCTGTGCAGGCAGGGCTCACCCACTGTCCTTCTGTGAAATAAACTCAATTTCTCTGATGCTGTAGGCACAAACTTAAAATGATTGTTCCTGTTTTGTTGCCATAGACTTGTTCCAAGTGATACCTCCACGTGGAGAGGGTGAGAACCAGCAGCACATCCTGGGCACAGCAAAGTGCCCCTGGCCAGAAACAAGAGCTCTGCAAAGCCACATCCCCAGCCTGGGCAGGAGCCACCCCAGTGCACTGGACCCCAAAAACAAAATGTTAAATTCCAGCATTAAAGCCAAGTAACTTCTCCATTGTAGATACTCTGAACAACAAACAGAACAAATTTCCCATCCCAAAACAAGGCATCTAATGCACACACATAGAAAAGCCACCAGCCTCTCAGGGCTTGATTTCTACAGACAGAACAAAACACTGAACTGTCAAACAGAACATGCTTGAAATCATAATGTTCATATGTAAAATAGCTCTTGCACAGCATCATGGAAAATTCTGAATTGATCTTTCTTTATACACATTTGCACAAAGCAACTGTCTTTGTAAATAGCAGCAATTTGAAAAAAAAATATCTGCATGCTCCTGGGCAGAGGTGTTTGTTCCTGTGCTGAACATCTTCTCACCTTAAATCTCACACTTCTTGTGGAGTGTTATTATCTTCTCTTAATCCTTGCAAGGTCAACTTGTCTTTGTGATGTCTGAGCTATGCACCCTGAGCCTTTATCTGGACACACCCAAGAGCAAGTTCTATGTAAAATCTATGTTAAAAAATCATGTACATATTTAGAAATACAAAATATACCACAAGTAAAGTAAAGGCTTTAAGGAAAAGTAAAGGCCTCTCCAGAAGAACCCTGCTTTGGCTATGGCAGTACCTATAAGGAGTTCCCAGCTCCAAATAAGCCCCCACTCCTTGGGCAATGGTTTAATAATTGAAGAAAACCAAAGTCCTTTTCTTTTGTCTTCTTCTTCCCTTTGTTGTGCTTTGCAGACAGGAGGCAGAGACAGCAGTGATTTCATTCTCTGCACAGCAGAGAGGCACAGTGATTTCTGGCCATCCCAGCCAGGCTGTCCTTGTGTCCTCCTCACTTTGTCCATCATGACAATTCTCAGTTTTCTGTGCTGCTCCCAAAAAAAGAATTTACCAGGTAGGAGCTTGTCAGAACAGAAAATGCAAAGGCTTTACAGAAATTCAGAAGTTCTGTAAGAAAGAGTCGAGGCCCTCACCTCAATCCCTCACATATTCTAAATTAATTTTCTTCTGACCCCAGCCCACATCCAGTCTGTTCTGTTATGAAAGAAGAGCAGAGTTTGCCTGGTTTATTCTCTCCAAGAGACAGCCAAGAAGAATAGATGCAGATTATTCTACTTTGACCAAATTAGAGGAAATTGTAGCTCAGAGCAGAGGGATTCCCTTTGTTCCTCTGACAGCACAAAAGAATTACTGCAATCCTGTCTCCTGTCACCACTGACAGGCTCTTGGATGTGTTTCTGTTGCTACTCCTTCCTCATTTACCTGCAAAATCCCCTCAGCAACCTGCACCATCAGT
Source organism: Loriotus luctuosus (assembly GCA_035582745.1). Taxonomy (NCBI): domain Eukaryota; kingdom Metazoa; phylum Chordata; class Aves; order Passeriformes; family Thraupidae; genus Loriotus; species Loriotus luctuosus. The sequence goes on from JAWWEY010000375.1 coordinate 5,941, forward strand.
TTCAAAGCAAAACAAAGACAACAGAAATCAACGTCAGCCACTGCAGAAAAATCCCTTCCACTGGAGGGGTTTTACAAATGGTTACATGTGCCCAAACAGTGAAGCACAAACACTCTGCTCCACTTTGGGGAAACAGCTGCCTTTGCTGTAAACATACAAGAAGCACCAGAGCAGACCCAGAGACAGGCATCAGCACCAAAGGACAAAAAAAACCAAAAAAAACAAAAAAACAAAAAACCCAAAACAGAAAAAAACAACAACCAAAAAACCACAAAAAAAAATACACACAAAAAAAACCCACAAAAAAACCACCAAAACAAAACAAAAAGTGAAGTTTTAAATTAAACAAACATTTGGCCAGTCACTGTTGAGGTTTTGTTAAATGTCTAATATTTTGAAACTTTGGGGAATTTTTCATGTTCACTCAGCAAAGTGCTGCTCAATTCATTGGGAGTTACCTTCTAAACTACTCTTGGCTGCTTTTTTCACGTTTCCCTTCACACTGTGCAGTGCTCCTGCAGCGCCCCAGAGGGAAAGCAGCTGGTGCAGAAGGATTTGGCTCTGAGCTGAGCCTGATCCACTCAGCAGCCACGTTCTGAGGGTTCTGGGTTTGCCTCCCACACAGACCTGACCTTCTGCACCCTTTTCCCTTTGCTGCTCAGCACTTCATCTCCTCGGGGGCTTCAGGCCTCGCAGCCCTCAGTGCCAGCAGAGGTGTGAGTGCTGGAGTTCCTGCCCTGGATCAGCACCTGCAGATCCCTCAGGGACCACAGAGAGTTGCTGAGAAACCCTGGTGCCCCTTGGTCCCTGCTGCACACAGCAACGGGAGGTTCCAGGCAGGAGCTCTGCTTTGTGGGTTCCTTGTCTCCTTTTCCAAGGTTTTTCAGAGGAATTTTGCTCTGTGGGTTCCCTGTTTGCCTCTCCAAGGTTTTACAGAAGAACTCTGCTCTGTGGGTGCCTTGTTTCCTTTTCCAAGGTTTTTCGAGGAGCTCTGCTCTGTGGGTTCCTTGTCTCCTTTTCCAAGTTTTTTTCAGAGGAATTTTGCTCTGTGGGGTCTCTGTCTCCCTCTCCAAGGTTCCAGAGAGGAGCTCTGTTCTGTGGGGTCCCTTTTCAAAGGTTTTACAGAAGAACTCTGCTCTGTGGGTTCCTTTTTTCTCTCTCCAGGGTTCCAGAGAGGAGCTCTGCTCTGTGGGTTCTGTATTTTCCTCTCCAAGGTTTTTCAGAGCTCTGCTCTGTGGGGTCCCTGTTTCCCTCTCCAAGGTGCAGGCCCTCTCTTGATTCACACACAAACACTCAGAGTTGTTCTTCCTTCTGCCCAAATATTTTGTGTTTGGCTCTTACTGTTATGTTTTACTCCAAGTCCTCTCTGCAGGGCAGGTTTCAGCACCCAGGCTGCTCCTGGAGCATCCAGGGCTGCCACAGGCACATCAGGACTGAGCAGGATTTGTTTCCAAAGCTGTGCTGGTGAAGGATCTCTGGAGCAAACATCTCTCTGGGAGTCAGCACCAAGGAAAACACCAAATGCAGAGTCCCTGACTGGCTTTGCCAGGTGGGGGTTCAGCAAGAAAAGCACCTGTCAGCTGTGATTTCTGTTAGGAGATCATCCTACTGCTAAGACATCTCAGTCTGCACAGAAGTTAATCAAATCTGCTCATTCTCCCCCAGAGTCAAGTGCATAGAAGTGATTGTCACTGCAAGGGCAGTGAAGATGCTGATGGAAAGGTCTGTGCTGTACCATTGCTGCTGCTGAGGCCACAGATCAGGCACAGAGATGAAACACAAGAGAGCACATCCCTCCATGTACATGCAGCAATGAGACTGATGTGGAAATGTCATTCCTGCCAGCATGCCAAGAGGTGTGGGGCACATTCTGCCTTCCCAGTCCCTCCCCCATCTCCCTAAAATGTTCAATGCAAAGTGAAAAGCATCAAGGTGTTAAGCGACTTGAAATATTTTTGTGTTTGTATCATCTAGTAAACAAAGTTGCTGACAAATGTCATTGTGTGATCTTCACACGTGTGTGGGAGAGCAGCTCAGCTGTCAGGGAATGACTGTACAGCTCCCTGCTGGAAAGGAGAAGTCAAACATTGCACAAGCAGGCTTCTATAGCCTGCTGGGATCTCTGCTGAACACCTGGGATATCCAGGCTGTCAGTGCTTCAGGAGGATGGAGATCTGCTGATTCATCTGGCACTGCCCACCCGAGGGAGCTGTCCCAGGTGCCAACAGCAGAAATGCTCCAGCACAGCTCTGACACCAGCTCAGCAAATTCTGCCTCAGACCCTGGGCTGAGCCAGTGGACAGAGGTCACCCCCAAAGCCCAAAGCCCAAAGCCCAAAGCCCATCACCCTCTGAGGTGCAGGAAACAGCCCAGCACCCAGAGCCTCCTGGCAGGGCTGCTCTGTCACTCCGTGCCCTTGGGATGGTTTTGCTGCTATTGATTAAAGCTCTTTGTTCCTCTGCTTCCCTTTCCCCAGCTGAGCTGGCACAGCTGCTGGCACCAGGTGCTGTCTCTGGGCACACCTGGAAGTGATTCTGCTGCAGATGTGTGAGGGGAATCTGTCAGAGCTACCAGCAAACCCAGCTGCAGCTCAGAAACAAGTTCAGCTCAGAAACAAGTTCAATTCAGTTCCCACAAGCCAGCCTAAAAAGAGTGAGGGAGAGAGGGGATGAGAGAGTTTTGTCTCTTCTTTTAGTGTTGCTCAGGATCACTGACAGCAGTGAGGAATGTACAGGCACAGAATCCCCCTCCAAACTCCAAAACACTGCAGAGAACACTGCTCCATGCCCCAGTCTGTGCCACCAGCAGAGCAGGGCTGTGCTTGCCAGCAGCTGTGCCCTTTGCACACTGGAATTAAGGCCCTGCACAGGGCAGCCACCAGCAGATACAGAGGAGCTGCTCTTGTATGTGAATTCAAATGAACAAATGCAATTTCTAACCATTGACCTCCTGCAGTAGATAACAAGTGGGTTTAGGGATAATTAATAATTTTCATGATTTCTAGGAAAGCTTTATCAGGATCCTTATATTTCTAAAATGCTGCCACATCAGATGATCCCAGACCTCAGTGTGTGAAAAGCACTGAGGACATCACAGCACCCCAGCTCCCAGAGGCTGTCTGGGTGTGCAGGGGGTGCTGAGAAGCCCAGGCCAGGTCCAAGACCTTTCCCTCATGGATGCAGAGCTGCCCTCACACAGGCTGCATGCTGAGCTGAGCACTTTGGGGGGATCACTCCCTGTGAGGGTTCAGAGATTGATTCCAGCAAGAAATGCAGTTGGCATGGGAAACTCACTGCTCACCTCCTCCAGAGGTACACAAATCTGCAGTGAGGAAGGAGATCTGGAGAGGCAAGGAAGGTGCTGGGCTGGGGATCCATCCAGCTTCTGATGATGCCTTAAGATCTCAGCTTTTGTATTTTCAGATCCTGTGCTGCATCAGTGCACAGCTCCAAACTCCACACAGAGTGTGAGTTACTGTCCTCACATTTTGGTCAGACAGAACAATCCCTCTGGGCCTGGGATCCAAGGACACCCCACAGCCTCAGGCCCCAAAAAGTACAAACAAAAGTGAATTGGGGGAGCAAACTGGGGCTAAATGACTTCATTAGCTGAAGCTGTAATTGGAGAATTAACCCCTGATATGTAAATGGACCAAACTTATAATTGTCTGAAAAACTGGTGCCCATTGTCCAGCTTGGGTGTAGCCTCTGGGAGGCTGTGACTGCCCAAGGTGTGGCTGTTGAAGGCCTTTAATAAATCCCCACTTTATTCTCTGGATCTTGTCCAGCCTCTGCTCTAGCCCCTCCAAGGCATCCCTCCAGCTGTGCACACCTGAGTAAGACTTTCAAAGCCCTGGCAGGCTGGAGCCTGTCCCCAGGACAGCCACAGGAGAGGCATTGCCAGGGCTGGCAGCACATCTGGCAGCAGAGGAGTTCCAAATGTGGAAAATTGGGATCATGGGCTTCTGCCTGGTTTGGGGTGACACTCAAAAGGCAGCTGAGGAATCAACTTACCTGTCTGACAGCACAGAGCAGCTTCCCATAGGAATAGACAATGATGGCAAACGGGATCACGAGGCAGAAGATGAAAAGACAGATGATGTAGGAGGCGTTGTTGGCATCCCTGGAATGCCAGTTCACAGAGCAGGTTATCCCTGCTCCTTCTGGCCCATAGCTGCTCCAGCCAAGCAGTGGGGGGACAGTCCAGAGCAGGGAGTATGTCCAGGACAGGATGATGGCTGCCCAGGCTTTCCTGTAGTTGGTGGTGTCAGGCTCTGCTGTCCTCGTCATGGTGCAGCAGCGCTCGTACGAGAGCACGGCCAGGGAGATGAGGGAGATGATGCCTGTGTCAAACCAGAGCCTTGCATCAGCACAAAATCAATGAGTGAGGGCTTTGCTCTGCCTCCCAAAAAATATTTCAAGCTTTGGATGAGACTGATGGCACTGGCTTTGGAAACATGGCAGGCAAGGACTGGGACTGGGTGTCCCCTAAGGGTGGGAGGTGCTGAGAGCCTGACCCCCCTCAGCAGGAGCTGGGGCTGTTCAAACACACCCAGCCAAAGCATGAGTTATAAATGCTCATCAATGGTTAACCACACCTGTCTGAATGGATACGTGTGTGTGTGTGTGTGAGAGCTGCAGCAAAACCCTGCCTTCTCCATCACATCTGGTTCTTGCTGCCCCTGTAAAATTCGAGATTAATATATAGATTTGCCCAAAGTGTGGAGCTGGTCTGGGGCTCCTCTGCCAGCTCCAAAGTGCAGCCTTCTGAGCCCTCCTTGGGGAAGTGAAGCCCCATAAGGATTTCATGCTGTGCATAATGAGAGCTGTACATTAAACCCATGTCCTGAAGCCCCCTGTGCCAGCAATGCCCCCTCAGGGGAAAAGGCAGCTCGTGAGCCTTTGCAGAGACAGTGATGGGTCTCCTGCAACTGGGGTACTGCCAGCAGACACCAAGGGGGCAATAAAACCACCAGCAGCAAATCAAAGGCTTCTTTAGCATGCAGAAATGCTGGAGGGGAGGTGATTTCTAAAGCTGATGTAGGAGTTTGCAGTTTCCCTCCACACACACCCCCCGGGCTGCACTGTGGAAGCCACGCTGGCAGGTACAGGGGGATGTTGCTGGATGCTGACACACTCCTGCCAAACTTCCCTTGCAAAATAAAGGTTTTACATGCACAAATTTGGCATTTTACCCTGTGTGACTTCATGAGGGAAAGAGATGGCAGCAAACATCTGCTGCAAGTATCTCTTTTAGAATGTGCATAAGCAGTGCCAGTGTCTCCTAAGTGGCTGTGGGAAGCCTGGATGCCAGGCTAAGCTGCATTTCTGGGGTGGTTCAGGTCCGTTCTGAGGGGCAGAGGGATGCTCTGCTGGTAAAGCCTCTGCTCCATGGGAATGCTGGCTGGGGAAGAGCCCCACCGATGTGCGCCAGCGTCGGCAGAGCTTGAAGGTCTTTTATAACCTAAACGAGGCTGATTCTATCCCCGCTTTCATCCTTTGAAGTTTGTAGAGCTCCTCCTCAGCCGCTGGAAACTCTGTGATGCCTGAATGAGGACTCACACCTAACGCTGTCTAGGCTTTTCCCAGCGAAACACCCACCAAAGCTGGGAAGGTTTCCCCCAGCCCTGTGCTCCTGCCGTGCCCGGTGTCCCCTCCCCAGGCGCAGCCCGAGCTCCATCGCGGCCCCGGACACGAACCCATCGCACCCATCGCACCCATCGCACCCATCGAACCCATCGCACCCATCGAACCCATCGCACCTGCGGCTGCGCCCGCTGCGGGCTGGCTCTGCCCGCCCTGGCCCCCGGAGCTGCCCACGCTGTCCCATCCCCTCCCCAGAGCTGCGAGGCTATTCCATTCTCCCCCGAAGCTGTCCCATCCTCTCCCCAGAGCTGCCGGGGCTGTCCCATTCTCCCCCAGAGCTGCCGGGGCTGTCCCATCCTCTCCCCAGAACTGCGGGGCTATCCCATTCTCCCCCGGAGCTGCCGAGGCTATTGCATCCCCTCCCCAGACATGCGAGGCTTATTCCGTCCTTTCCCGGAGCTGCCGAGGCTGTCCCATTCTCTCCCCGGAGCAGTCCCATCACCTCCCCGGGACTATCCCATCCCGTTCCCTCCCCGTCCCTGCCGAGGCTGTCCCGTCCCGTCCCCGAGGCCATGCCATGCCATACCATGCCATGCCATGCCATCCCATCCCATCCCGGAGCTGCCATCCCGGCCGGGGCTGTCCCGTCCCCTCCCCAGGGCTGTCCCGTTCCCTCCCCGTCCCTGCCGGGGCTGTCCCATCCCGTCCCTTCCCGGGGCTGCCGTCCCGTCCCGTCCCGTCCCTGCGGGCGGCAGCGCGGCGCTCTCTCTGTGCCCGGCGGTGCAGCCCCGCGGCCCGGTGCGCACTCACCGCAGAGGGCGGTGGCGAAGCCGTGCCAGGCGCAGGCGGCCCCGGCAGCGGTGCCGTTGCTGTTGTTGCTGTTGCTGCTGCCCGTGGCCAGCCCGAGCGGGGTGCCCAGCGCGCAGCCCAGCAGGTCGCTGAGGGCCATGTTGAGCAGCAGCAGGTTGATGGGCGAGCGCAGCGCCGGGAAGCGCCAGAAGAGCAGCAGCACCAGCAGGTTGCTGCAGAAGCCCAGGCTGCCCACGGCGCCCAGGCACACGGCGGCCGCCAGCCTGCCCCCGGGGCCCAGGCACCGCTCGGCCTCGTCCCGGCCATCCCCGCAGGCGGCTCCGGCCGCCCGCATCCCCGCGCTGCTCCGTGCCCTGCCGGGCCGGCACCGCCGCGCTGAGCACCGGGGAGCGGCAGCGCCCAGCCGCCCAGCCCGCTGCCCCCGGAGCGCCCCGGGCTGCGGGAGCTCGCTGTGCAGCCGGGGGAGCGGGAAATGCGGGCCAGAACCGAGCGGGCTGTGCTTCAGACCGTGTGCGAGTCTCAGCTCGGCACGCAGAGCTTTCGGAGTAAAGCTGAGAACAGCACGGGCTGAGCCAGGCTGTCCTAGAGCCCTGGGAAGGTGAAGCTTGAGCTGCCAACCTGTGACCGTGTTCACAGGGGTGTGAGGATGAGGGAAGAGACGAGGGTTTGACTCCATGTTTCTGAAGGCTTGATTTATTATTTTATGATATATATTATATTAAAACTATACTAAAAGAATAGAAGTAAGGATTTCATCAGA
>JAWWEY010000376.1:0-12975 GCA_035582745.1 Loriotus luctuosus
AACAAGATGGATGAGGGTATTGAGTCTTTCATTAGTAAATTTGCAGATGACACTAAGCTAGGAGTGTGTGTTGATCTGTTGGAAGGTAGGAGGGCTCTGCAGAGAGACTTGGAATGGTTGGATTGATGGGCAGAGTCCATTAAGATGAAGTTTAATAAGTCCAAGTGCCAAGTCCTGCATTTTGGCCACAATAACTCTCTGCAGCATTTTAGGCTGGGAACAGTGTGGCTGGACAGTGCTCAGGTGGAAAGGGAGCTGGGGGTACTTGTTGCCAGCTGACTGAACATGAGCCAGTAGTGTGCCTTGGTGGCCAAGAAGGCCAAAGGCATCCTGTCCTGTATCAGGAATAGTGTGGCCAGTAGGACCAGAGAAGTCATTCTTGCCCTGTACTTGGCACTGGTGAGGCTGCACCTTGAGTACTGTGTCCAGTTCTGGGCCCCTCAGTTTAGGAAGGACGTTGAGACACTTGAGCATGTCCAGAGGAGGGCAACAAGGCTGATGAAGGGCTTAGAACACAAGTCCTATGACGAATGACCAAGGGAGCTGGGGTTGTTTAGCCTAGAGAAAAGGAGACTCAGAGGTGACTTTATCATTCTCTACAACTTCCTGAAAGGTGGTTGTAGTCAGGTGGAGGTCGATCTCTTTTTCCAAGCAGCAACCAACAGAACAAGAGGACACAGTCTTAAGCTGAGCCAAGAGAAGTTTAGGTTGGATGTTAGGAAAAAGTTTTTTACTAAAAGAGTGATAAAGTACTGGAATCGTCTGCCCAGGGAGGTGGCGGAGTCACCATCCCTGGATGAGTTTAAGAAAAGATTGAATATGGCACTCAGTGCCATGGTTTAGTGGAGGTGTTAGGGCATGGGTTGGACTCGATGATCTTGAAGGTCTCTTCCAACCTGGTGATTCTGTGATCTATTCTAGATAATACTAGAAAATATTTCTGAAAGTTAATTTTGTCATTACTTTCTGATCAGACCTTATAAAAGATGCTTCATCCCATTTATAAGAAGAAATAAAGGAGTGAATGTTACAGTTCTATTTTCATTATACCTGTGATATATTTGATTAGTGTGACACTTTGGTAATAAAAGTGTAGATGTGATGCTATAAATGAGATGAGGCTGGTTAAATTCTAAAACCAGATAGAATCATAGAATCATTCAAGTTGGAAAGGACTTCCAAGATCAAGTCCAACCTTTGACTGAATACCCCCATGCCAACTAAACCATATTGTGAAGTGCCTCCTCTAGTCTACTTGTTTTTTGAGCACTTCCAGGGATGGTGACTCCACCACTGCCCTGGGGAGCCTGTTCCAATGCTTAACCACTCTGTTCCTGGCACAGCTTGAGGCCGTTTTCTCTTGTCCTGTCCCTTGTTCCCTGGGAGTAGAGCCCAACCCCCACCTGGCTCCATTCTTCTTTCAGGGAGTGGTAGAGAGTGAGAAGGTCCCCCTTGAGCCTCCTTCTCTCTTGGCTGAGCCCCTCCAGCTCCCTCAGCTGCTCCTCATAGGGCTTGTGTTTCAGCCCCTTCCTCAGCTCCATTGCCCTTCTTGTAGTGAGGGGCCCAGAACTGGACACAACACTCAAGGTGCCTCACCAGTGCCCAGTATAGAGGGACAATCATGCCCCTGGTCCTGCTGGCCACACTGTTTCCAATACAGGCCAGGATGCCATTGGCCTTCTTGCCCACCTGGGTACATGCTGGCTCATGATAAAGATGTCTGAAAAAATACTAGAAAACAAAACGGAAGTAATGATCAAAACACCACAAGTGTAATCCTCTTTTAAGATAAGCATCTGAAAAGTGCTCATTTCTTGATTTGTTCTCATTACAGGGACTTGCCATGATTTGCTGAAGCCTTGTTTCATTGAATCAGAGACTGGACCTAAATGTCGCAGCATGACTTTGCTCCAGTCTGGCTTAATTTTCCTACTCTGCCACCAACAAAGGTATGTTCTTTGCTATTCCTTTTTAAGTAAGCAGTCTTGTTATTAGAGAGGTCTAAATGTCATAACCTCAATCCGTAAAAACACAAATCTTTTTATGAAAATGTGAAGGGTGATAACAGATGTTATCTAGCAAGTCTTGCTGTCATGATTTAAAAAATTGGACCTTGGTTGTCAAGCTTGTACCTCCAGTAGGGGTTTTTCCTTGAGCATCTGAGTTCATGGAAAGAAGTATGTGCCTGGACATGTTGTCAGAGCTATTGCTGGATTAAGGTTGCTTTCATTGGGAGTTTAAAGTAAATGATAGCATTTTGTACTAGAAGAAATGAGACAGAGGCATGTGCTTAATGTTCTTGCTTCTGATTTTGCTCTGTCCTATACATTTTACGGAAGTGTTATTCTATCATCCAAGTGATTAAAAAAAATGCTTTTGAAATAGGTCTTCTGAAATGGTTCCTCAGTTGCCATCAGGATGCTTGTTGCTACTGGTAGCATGTTGCACTTTTAAATAGTTATGCATTCTCACTGTGGTGGTTTCATCTAGACCACTTTTACTCTATGCAATGAGACAGGTTGGAAACAAGAAATAGAAATCTGAATTGTTAGGATTTGTAAGTATTCTCGGGAACCTTGAATATATCTATCTCATAAATGTTTCTTTTTTGGGGTTATCCTACTCTCTTAATTTGCGTGAATGCAGAAGCAGAAGCAGTACTGGATATTTCAAACTACTGTAATCTGTTTTATTTCCCCATTTGTAGAGACGCCTTCATTATATTATTTTGAATGCAATATCTATATCTGCAGCTATGAGAGTGGCATTGCCTTGCTTTAATGTATTTATGGAAGTTTCTTGCTGTCTTTCATGTCCATGGAAAATGTTTAGCTTTTATAAAGTTATGGAAATAGGCTTGTGCTATTGTTAAATGCACAGTCAACTGTCAGTATTAGTTGTGCTCCTACTGCTTTACTTTTATATATTTACACATGCACATGTACATGCATGCATTGAATGTCCTTATTTGTTATATTGCTCTATTCAACTTCTATGCTGATCTATCTAGCTTCTTTGTTTAGTATAGTCTATAAGCAACTGTCAATTGCTGTTCTGGGAACATCAGGCCAATCTGTTCCAGGGTGGTTCCTGTGATCTATTTGTTTTCATTCTACTTGATTTCTGAGGTATTCAGCTCTTCTGATCTGCTTTTTCCAATTTAATATATTTTCAATCAGAGAAGTAATTAGAGCTTAGTTTAACATGATGTCACAATTGAAAAACAATCTTTTTCCACATTTTTCAAGAATCTGCTGGAAGAGCTTTAACTGTATACTTAAAGGGTCAATATAGCCAGATAAAAAAAGTTCTAGCCTTACCCCAGTACTACTCAAATATATCTGGGGTGTGGGTTGTATTTGTCCCTTTATTCCTCATTTGTGGAAAATTTCATTGCAAGTATATGCTGTGGATCCTGTTCTCTTTCATGAATCTTTGCCTCAAGGAGTTTAGATATACTTTTTTAATCTTGCAAAAACTCTGTAGTTGTATGCTTTCTCTATTATAGTCTTTGCACTTCATTGTTTGAAATGCAGCTTATTTCCTTGCATTGTCTTTTCCCTCAGGGATCAGCATTGTGTGATATAGAGCGCATTTGAATATTAAATACTTGAAAAGTCTTTTTGGTCCTTCCCAATGTGTAGTAGTTCCCAGTTTATGGAATAAAGCTTATCCTGTTGTTCCTCTACAAGAAAGGTCTCAAATAATGTGGTCTTCTGTTCCCTGTCCCCTTCGTTTCCTAGGATAGATGTTTATTTCTGCTTCCCATAGCTCAACATGAAAGCTGCTGAAGAGAAGAGCAGGTTAAAGGGATGGAGATAAAGAAGAATGGGGTGAGGAAGGCAACATGTCTAATGCTTCATGTAAAATGTAGATGGGATGAGGCTACAGTATCAACAACATTTAAACTTGAGAAGGAGAAACTGAACTCTGCCCAGTCAGTTTTTATTTCCCTGAAAGGCACTTGGTAGGAATTGCATTTGAGTTTAGTTTCCCCCTCAGTCCTGGGTACCTGAGGCTTTCCCGTACCTAGATAAATGCTAGCATTAGAAAAATCTGATGCCAGGAAGCTGGGATTGTGAAAGAATTTTCTTAATGTGACTGATTACAACTTAAATGAAATCCATCTCATCTGTTGCTGATGATTTCCTCTTAAAGATAAGCTTTTATATCATCCCCCTGTCACTTATATGGCAAAATCAACTGAGATAGCTGGGTATCCATTGCTCAGTAGCTTTAGTTTGGGTCTGAAACGAATATATTTACATCAGTACAGTATTGCAGTTGAGCAGATGAAAATGGGAAAGCTTTGTGAGTAGTGAAGCCATCTTGAGATATGGATGAAACTTTAAAAAAAAATTGTCGTAAAATGTGTATGGGGAGAGGGCAGATTGGTAAATGCAGTAGTTTTTGCAAGCTTGCTGTTACTTCATGTTAAGCAATAAGACTACTTATACTTCAAAAATTTCTGCTGCTTTCTTTCTTGGCTGGTTATATCAAGTCAGATAATTTCTCAACTTCCAGAAATTGCCAATAGATTTCCTGTTGATTTCAAGAAAGTTGATCAACGAATACCTCCATCATGTGAGGAAAATGCAAACTGCATGACCTTTGCATACAATTTAGAGACTTTAAATGCATTATATCAAATACAACTCAAACACTATATATGAAGTACTGTCAGTTATAGCTTGTGAAAATGTGCTTGTTCTTCAAAGTTCATACCAAAAGAAGTTAAACTCCAAAGGCAACATTAGACAGTTGTATATAAATGAACACATGAAGCTAAATTCTAAAATTTCATCTATGTTCAACAGCTCTGGAGCTTTCAGAAACTTTTGGCAGTTTATTCAAAGTTGATTTATAAGGAATGAATTTTTGTTAACTACTTGGATCTTTTGATAATTTCTTGTGGTTTTCTATTTTTTTCTCTCCAAGTTTGTCAAGGAAATAATTAACAGGTCTCAAATTGAGAGGGAAATCCCTTTTCATTTGACTTCTATACAGTTTGGAAATACATATCTATTGCTTACTTGAGTCTGAATTTTAAGCAGTGGATTTTGAACGGTACGTTGAGTTCCACTGGGGGAATTGTCAGTAGAACTTAGGTGCTATTTTTTGTGTGATTGTCTCAATGTATTTTCCAAAGTAGTTGAATCAGTTACTGTAATTTCCTTTTTTTTTTCCTTCTCACTTTGACCAGTAGAGTACTTTGAATATTAATATGATTTGTTTAGACTTTATTGGATTATAACTGTGGCAATATACTTGGGGCTTGAATTTTTAAACATGCACCATTAATGCTATGCTTTTATTTTTTATATTTTCTTTTTTCCTGGTTGGTACTCAGTCTGGAGAGAGAGCAAGCTTCAGGCAGCAAAGTTGATACTTTTGGTGCAGTGAAGTTTATATTCCCTGAAATCACTAAGCTTACTTTGCTCACATAGTACATTTCCACATTTATATACGTTTATGCACTTGTGGCGATTATGGCCCTGGGAAGTGTTGGATCTCTGTCACTGTTAAGTCAGGAATGGATGAATGAGTGACACATAGACTCTAGATCTCCAGAAGGCTAATAATCCAGTTTATTAGAAACCTATTTCTTTTTAGACACTGTCCTGACACAGGTGGACTTGATTGGTCATTTAATCAACACACCATCACCATTGGCTAATTAAGAAAACACCTTATGAGAAACAACTGTTCAAAACACCAGCTGCAAGATTGTTTTCATTCTTTTTCTCAGCCTTCTCAAAACTCCCCAGATCAATTCCTGGGAAAGTTTATCTGGCTTTCTCTCTGTGACCAGGCTGTCGCAAGCACAGATCTCTTGTACATCTGCAATGCAGTGGACATGTATGCAGTATGTGGTGGAGGGAAGAGGGCTTTATCTGCATCAAAGGTTGGCTATGTAATAGGGAGGTACTAGGTAACAGCTTTCTGCTATCACTGGGGTTTGTGTGGCAGGTACAACAGTAAGGCTAAGCACTATTTTTGCAGAATGAAAATTTATTCTTTAATTTTTAAGGTGTAACAATGAAAGAAATGTTATAGCATTAAAATAGTAAAGCCAGATAGAAGTAAAAAGTAAGACAGCTGCTGTAAGTAATCCCATTAGGTATGAGTTATAGTCAGGATATGTTTGGATTTTTGAGTGCTATTCTCAACATAAGGTTTTAGTTTAATATACCAGTGGGAAGTACTTTATAAAGATTGAATTCTCTAAAATTTCTACTATGCCTACTTTATAACCTGGTAATTTGAAGTGCTTTTGTGAATCTGTACACTTTTCACCCTAGATTTTACTTGTATTTCATAACTAGTTGCATTTTCTTTATTATGTTGTAATGACAGGGCTAATAGACTGGGCCTTTTTTGGATACAGCTGTCTGGTGGAAGCAACTCTGCTTTCTTTGCAATACACATGTAGTCTCTACTCAAATTAAGATCACAGACTTCTTTCCTGCCTTCCAAAACTTATCTTGTATTCTTTGTTATCTTTTTTTCATTTTTTCTCTGCTGCAACATGTCACTTGTGGTCTCTTATGCTGTCAAACCACAATAATTGCTTGGGATTTTTACATTGTGTCACAAGCATGGTCCTCAGCAGTGTTTCAGTGTCCTGGAGCAGAAGATATAGCTTCTGCTAGCATGGGAGATGATGACCTAACTGAACATATGCATACTTGAGGACTGCTGTATTGTCTGCTATTCATAGTCCTTTTAAAAATGGATTGTATATACCATAACTAGCGTACATATTACAGTTCTGATAATTCAGTTTTGTTATTAATCAGATATCTCTTGTTCTTCTTTACAGTCATCACTGAACTTTGAGAAACATTCTGAAAAAATTTTGGTGGACAGAAAATCATTATGAAACAATTTACAGAAGACACAACTCTTCAGATGGGTTTGATCCTAACATTGGATGGCCTAGTGGAGGTATAATTTAGTTTTCATTGAACATTTTAAATATGTTTGTTGTTGTTGTCCTATGCCAAATGCTGCATTCTGTAGTAGAATAGAGGTAATAGAAAGAGATCTTTTGGGAGATGATGTGATGAGTAAGGGTTGGTTAAAGTAGTGTGATTCCAGATGCATTTCTCTCTTAAGAAGGTGGTCAAGTTAATTCTCTAGCCAACAACATAAAAATGAGTAGCCAGAAAAGGGGTTTGACTTCTTAATGTTTGACTACTATTCTCTTTTTTTGGCACTATTTTGAGATTCTTCCCTGCTGCTTATGTAAATGAAAACTAAGTTTACTAAACTGTCACATCCCAGAGTATAGAGCTGCTTGCTGAATTTCTCTACCAATTTTGCAGAAGTAGAATGTTCATTCAAAACCACTAGTAACTGCATTTCTTTAAAATTTAAAAATCTAAGGGCATGTTGGGAGAAAAGAGAATAGTGGTTGGCGTTCACAAGGCAGAAATGGTACAGAAAATATAAATCATCGTGGGGGATACCATGGTGGAGGTTTCTGCACTTGTACCAGCACTTTCCACTGTGGAAAAGGCCAAGGACTGCATGAAAGCAGTGTATGTGATAATGAAACTGGGAAGAAGGAAGACAAGGAACTACCCAAACAGTTTGAGGCTGAGGATTTTGTAAGTTAATTGTAATTATAATAAAGAAGGTTTCATTGTTTCTGTGCCATTTTGTCCATTGCAAGCTATTTCATGAGATTTCACCAGTTACAGACCATCATGTAAGGGGTCACCCTTCCCAGAGGTAAAGGAGTGTTAGTCATTTGTCCACTAACTCTTTTCTCTTTCTATATCCAGACTTGATAATTGTTTTTATTATTGTCACATAAGTGTTAAAGTGAAACTATAATTGGGTTCTAAATTTACTGTGGCATGTGTATCCATTAAATTCTACAAAAGTACCTTACTGGAAATCTGAAGTACTAACAAAATTATCTTTCTACCACTGGCTGTTTGAGATCCCATGCTTCAACCTAAAATTGTAGGATGTAAGGTGAGCTTCCTCTTTGAAGAACCATACATCACTGTGTTTTGCTTTCTTTGGACAGTTCATATAATAGTATTGACTGCTGCTTGAGATGTTTTGTTGGAGAAGAGGAAACAAGTGAATGTTGAATCTATTTGGGTTGCAGGGAGAAGTCTCTAATCTGTCTCCATTTGCAAATTTTTGACAACAGAGGTCATACTTTCAATATTATTGTGTTTCTATATTTCATTGGTCTCGCAATTCAAGACTTATTAATAAATTTTATTTAATGATGATAAATCTTCCTTTCAGCCATCTTTGAATCCTGAATATGAGGGAACACCAAACCAGAATAATTCTTTAGCTGCAGGTGCTTGGGGTGAGAATTGTTGATGTTTCTAAATGTAAAAATGTAGCAGAGATCTGAAGTTGTTTTATATTTAACATAGAATGTTTTTAGAATGTTACACAGATATAGATTAAAATGGAGGAAACTTCAGTATTATTACAGTGGTAAGTATCTTTTTGTTAGAGAGGTGACACTTCTATTTGGATATAAATCTGTTACCACAACTGGGATTCTTTCCAAGAACAAGTATATGTCTTTTTGTAAAGATGTCAAAAATTTATCTCCCAAGAGGAAATGCAATAAAGGTGGATCACCTAAACTAATGCTGTGTTCGCTAACTGAAGACCTAGTATAAGAATGCTCCTGACTGATTAGAGCTGTTAGAAGATCTTGGAGAGAAACGTAGGAGGGCTAGGAAGAGAAGACCAGGTTAATTTGCACAGAATCATTGAATCACTTAGGTTGGAAATGACCTTTAAGATCAAGTCCAACTGTTAAACCTTATGCTGCCAAGTCCACTACTAAACCATGTCCCCTAGTGCCACATCTAGACATCTTGTAAATCCCTCCAGGGATGGTGACTCAACCACTTCCCTGGGCAGTCTGTTCTAATGCTTGATAACCATTTCAGTGAATAAATTGTTCCTAATATCCAATCTAAATCTCCCCTGGTGCAACTTAAAACCTTTTCCTCTCATCCTATCACTTGTTACCTGGGAGAAGAGACTGACACTCTCACCTTGCTACTCCTCCTTTCAGGTACTTGTAAAGAAGGACAAGGTCCCCTGAGCCGCCTTCTTTCCAGACTAAACAACCCCTGTTCCTTCAGCTGCTCCTTATACGACTTGCTCTCTAGACCCTTCACCAGCTTTGTTATAGAATCATAGGATGTTAAGGAGTTGGAACGGACCTTCAAGGTCATCTAGTCCCAACCTCCCCTGCCATGGCCAGGGACACCTCCCAGTAGATCAGGTTGCTGAAGGCCTTATCCAACCTGGCTTTCAACACTGCTGGGGTTGGGGCATCCACAAGCTCCCTGGGCAAGCTATTCCAGTGTCTCACTACCCTCACTGTAAAGAATTTCTTCCTAATATCTAACCTAAATTTGCCCTCTTTCAATTTGTACCTGTGTCATGGTTTATAAATGATATTCTCCAATTTAGTGTATGCACTGAGATACTCCAAAAAACGTACCACTTGCTCATTCCTTCCTTCCTGTGCAGCAGGCTGGAGAGGAGAATTGGAGTCACAAAGGGTAGAGATCAGGGGTTGAGACAAGAACAACTTACTGGAAACAACAATAAGAAAATGAACAGTAACAGCAGCAATACTAATAATAAAGTGTACAACAAACAAACAATTCACATGCGAATGCTCACCACTGACAATACCCCACCATGCTGTGACGGTGTTCACAGGGGTTCTTGGATGAGGGAAGAGACGACGATCTGACTCCATGTTTCAGAAGGCTTGATTTATTATTTTATGATATATATTACATTAAAACTTGACTAAAAGAATAGAAGAAAGGATTTCCTCAGAAGGCTAGCTAAGAATAGAATAGGAAGGAATGATAACAAAGGTTTGTGGCTTGGAATCTCTGTCCGAGCCAGCTAGGCTGTGATTGGCCATTACTTAGAAACAACCAACATGAGCCAATCAAAGAGCCATCTGTTGCATTCCACAGCAGCAGATAATCATTGTTTACATTTTCTTCCTGAGGCCTCTCAGCTTCTCAGGAGGAAAAATCCTAAGGAAAGGATTTTTCATAAAAGATGTCTGTGACATATCACCCTTTTTTATTTTAGTTAAATTAAAAAGAAAAGTGTTTGTAATTTTGTCTGCTGTACCCATGCAGAGGAAAAAACAAACACTTGACAGGTTATCTGTTGCCAATGAAAACCTCAATCAAGTGCTGATGTGGAATGATCAGGGAAATTCTTTACCTGTAGAACATAAAATTCTATCATATCATTAAAACAATCTTACAATATAAGAAAATGCAAAAACAATGCAAAGAAAATTCATTGCTCCAAGTCCACACAGCTGAGTTTCAGGAGAAAGTCCATGGACTGAAGATGTTCCTCTTTGACATCTCTGAAAGTCCCTTTTGGTCCTGAAACAGGCTTGCAGAATCCTGAAACAACACATTGCTACAGAAAAATCCATCAATAGTTATCAAAACTCCATTGACAGTCATCAAACAATTTCAAACAATTTCGAGAAAATTTCTGGAATGTCTTTGCCACAGCCCTTTATTGAACAACTTGGGCTGAAGCGAATTTTTGGCTCTTCAATGCTTTTGAGCTGCTGCCAGCTCTTTCGACCCTTTTTATTTTATTTAATTTTTTTTTTTTTGTTGGAAAGAGCAGCAGCAGCAGAGAGCCTGAGAGGCCCTGGGGGACCCTGGCCCTCTTGGAAGGATCAGGAACCCCAGACCTGGCCCACAAAATGGTGGCCCAGGACCTGATGGGGGAAACAAAGCGCCCAAACCCAACAGCCGGCCGGGAGGTGGCCCTGGCCCAGGGAACCAAGCCAAACAGCCCAGTCCTGGCCCACCAGGTGGGCTCTGTGTATCCACGAAGCAGCACCCCGCTGCCAATGCAATGGCAGAATGAGCGACCAAACGCTTCCTTCTCCCCAAACCACCGATCCATGCCGGCAATGGGGGAATAGAAATTGTCCCGAGAATCTTCATCTCGGGTCTGGGAATGTCTGTTCCCCACAGCAAGCGAGCCATGATCGCTTCCCGCCGTGCCCTCTGCCTCTGCAATGCAAATGCAAAAGGTGTTCCCCCCCTCTGCCTCCCAGTACCACCCCCACCCCCTCTGGGCTGAGGACCAAAGGCAGAACCCCTGGGAGCCACCTCCCCCTCGCTGCTGGGGTGCGAGAGGGACGGCAGGGATTGCAACCTCGAAGGGGGAACCACCAACCAAACATCGACCAACCCGCCACAAACACTGAGTTTGAAAGCAGGCAGCCGGGCTGCGCCCGCACTCATCTGTCAAGCCACACCTCCTCCACGGAAGGAGAGGTCGGCTGCCAGAGCCGCTGCCGCAGGGGCAAACGGCTCGGGACGGTCCGAGCTTGGACATGCCGCCGGTTCCAGGGCAGCCTCTGACGCAGACATGGAAGACGGAGTCCCCGAAGGCGGCAGGACTTCTGGGGTGGGTAGCGGGGGCAGCAGGGGTGTGAGAGGTGGGCGGGAAAATGCTGCCGTTGTGTCGCTCGGCTCCGGGAGTGGCAGCGCAGGTGCGAGCTCTGTCCCTGTGGGAGGGGCTGGCGGGGACGGCACGGGGTCCACAGCAGCTTCTGCCCCTGGCAGTGAGATCGGCCACAGAAGCGCAATCGCAGAATCCAGCGGAGTCCGCACGGGAAGCAGCAGGGGTGCTGTTGTTGCCGAGTGGGTTGCCTAGCAACACAGGCGAAGCCGCGGAAAGCGGTGTTTCGGAGGTCGGCCGCGCAGGCGCAGAAACCGGCGGAGTCGCGGGCGGGGCTGCCCTAAGACACAGCCGCGGGGCGGGTTGGGGCGGCCCCGTGGGCTCGGGAAGCAGCCCCGCGGGCCCGGAAAGCAGGACCTCGGGGACCAGTGCCGTCTGCAGCTCTGGGCGGGGCGGGGTCCAGGAGGCCAGCCAGGGCGGTGCCTGCAGGGCTGCCAGGGGCGGCGCAGCCCACTCAGACCCCCCCTGAGAGCAACGAGGGGGGGGAAAAGTGGCTCCGTCTGAGCATGCCCCAAAGACGCAGGTAAAAAATCTTCTTCGGCTGTGGGCAAAATCTCGCCCCCCCGCTGCGAGTCAGGGGGGCTGGGAAGCAGCAGATCGTCTCCCTCCGAAGGATCTTCTCCTGTGGGAATTGGAGGGAACGGGGCTTTCCTCCTGCAACCAGCAATCCACTGAAAGGATGCTGCTTTCCGTTTCAAAACCGGGGAAAGCGTCCTGAACGCTGGATGAATCCGGGGGTACCCCAGTCCATGGTCCAAGACGGCTTCGAAAATGGATTCCATGCATTCCTATATGAACATATCAAGGGCATAGCGCACATTCGTAAAAAACCCATAGAACTTTGCCCATCGAAAAAACTCATAGTAATGTCTCTTCACCATAGGAACATTGTCCTCTTCACCCCATTTTTGCCAGAGGGCAATAAGTTTCTCCTCTGAGGGGGAGAAAGGAACCTCCGCCTCTGTGGGAACCCTCCCCCACATCTGCAGCCACAAGCTGCTAACGGTAGCATTTTCAGGAAGGGAAAAGCTAACAGTACTTTGTGACAGTGCCCAGCACGCTCTGGCCAGCTGCTTGGTGCTGCTAGGCTTTCCGGACATCTTCCCTGGAGGTTTTTCAAAAGGTTCTCTTTGTGGTCAGTCTTACCTGTGAACTCTGTCCAAATCAGGATCTTCAGTTCTTCAGCTCCTGGCTAGAATCCACTTCTGTGGTCACTTGTGAGGTGACCATCAATGCCACACACTCAGGGTTTACCCAGTGTAGCAGCTCCTCTGGGGTCTCACCAAGTGATGATTTCTTCTTCAGTCACTCGAGTGTCACCATCTGTGAGGGTGGTCACAGGGCTCTCAGGTTGAGGGAAGAGACAAGAATTTGACTCCATATTTCAGAAGGCTTGATTTATTATTTTATGATATATATTACATTAAAACTATACTAAAAGAATAG
>JAWWEY010000377.1:0-12969 GCA_035582745.1 Loriotus luctuosus
CCTGAGCTTCGTTTATTGGTCCCCGTGGGTCTCCTCCTGTCATGCCCATCCCCTTTATCAGTGCCTTCCCGAGCGGTCCTTCCCTGACACCATCACTGGTCCCGCCTGGGACGATAAGGCGCGCCTTGGCATCCCACACAAGTGCTCACTCTCTCCTTCCTTAACCTCAGAACTTCATAGCCACCCTCTTGCCTGTGCCACCCACACCGCAGATGGCACCACTACCCAGGGTTCTTGCGAAGAACCTGGGAGTGGTAGATCTTGTGGTCTCCTCCGGCCACACACCGGGAGCAGCTAGCCGGCATATGTCCAGCTCCTGTGGCCACAGGGCAGGCTACAGTGTTTTAAGGCTCTGAGTTCAGATGCAAATTGGACCTTCTCTTCAAGTCTTAAGGTCAGTCAACCCTCATTTAAGTACACCTGTTGGAGTTACATATCAAAGGACTCATCGCAAATTAGTTTTTCACCATGATTTTATGCAGAACATAAAGACATGGCAGAAGGCCATAAACTCCAAACTGCAAACTTTGCAGCTCCCCCTTAAAAGAAGAAGAAATCTATTCTGGATGTGACTTTTTGTTTTCTCAGACCCGTGGCAAGTTGCACATATTTTTCTCTGTCTCTCTTTCTTTATCAAAGTATAGATCATCCAAATCAGCTTCTGAACATTTTTATGAGAAAAGGAATTATATGCAGGATGCACTGTGATGCCAAAACACCTGAAACTGAGTTTTACTATGACCACAAAATCACTGTGGAGCAAGAGCAAAAATAGCCCACACCATGCTTGTCAGTTTTAAGTTTAAATATTTTTATGCAATGGATACTGAACATAAAAAGATAGGTAAAAGTCCCGGTTAAGTCAGTTTTTAGGATGTTGAGGAAAAACTCATAATTGAATTGTTAGAATGGGGATTTTTCATTATTAAATAAAAAGCACATGAGTTATTGAAATCTAATTGTATATCATCAATTGATTTTTTTTTAATCTAGTTGCTTGCTTTCAATAGATTACACGGTTAAAAGGCACAATTCTACCCAACCTTGAACCAAGAGAGAGTCAGGAAACAGACTTAATCCACTGATTTTACATTTCTACATTTTAAAAAGTAATTAATACTTTTATATGAGGTTAATTTTTTTAAAGGTATCCTAATTGTGGAGAAATATTTTCTTGGTTGTACCTTCTATGTAATGTTTGTTATGGGACTTGCTGATTTGCACTAAGTTGAAAATCATTCCTCTCTAAGTGATGCTGCAAATTGAGTGAATGCACTACAGATGGCCAGAAACAAGAAGCTGATTCATATGTCAGAAAGAGGACACTGCTTTAATAATAGACTGAATAAATGATATGCACAAACTCCAAAAAAGTGTTTATCCAAGGAGAAGCTTGACATAGCCTTGTAAATAGCAAGCTTTTTTGCCTTGTATTTCTCAGCATGTTGCCATATTAAAAGGTGACATAGTAGGAGCCAAAGCCTGAGGTGTTTCCATCTTTTACAAGGACTACCTATCAAGGTCTTACTGGAAGTAATAAATACATTTATACACATGCTGGAGCTAAGTAATTTAGAATGTATTTAGAGTACAGAACTGTTAAGTGGTAACAGCAACATCTACAAATGTATTGTATTCTATTTTGTAAGCAGCATGCTTAACTATATATGTCTGAGGTGCATTCAAGAAAACATTCCTTATGAAAACCCTGCTTTCCAAAAAATTCAATGTACTTGCAGCAGTGTCTGATTTTCTCAAACATTTCCAAAAACTATGAGTTTACATTTAACAATGTACTGTTTATCTAAACATATTAAGTGTTTACAGATAAACAATATATATTATTAAATGTAAACTTTATAAATTTCTAAACATTATAAATACTAAAGGTTTAGCACTGAGGAACTGAGTAAATTACTGCAGTAACTTGTCAACAGTGAGCAACATAGCCAGTTCTACAATGTGCAATGTGACTGTAACCTTATGACAGCAAGAAAGAATATAATAATAGATCCAACAAGGACAAAATTTTATCAGAAGTCCTAATACTACTAATTTCCAGCACTGCCTTAGGATAGCAATCTAATTTTCTGTAAAGTAGCTCTCCTTATCAGTGTGCTTTTACTGATACCGTAAGAGAAGCACAACATTGATGTTGTGAATTTCAACACCTTTGGATGACAACATACCCATGGAGTTACCTGTAGTATCCTACATATGTGTCAGCACTCCTTACCTGGTCGAAGACTGCAAGAATATCAGACCCAAACCTGCTACCTGACCATGACATTTTTTGTGTAAGACCATTCACACATAAATTTTTATATTAATCTAGCACTGAACCATCCATAGACCAAATATTTTTGTCTCAGTTTGGATGATCTAAAGGATATATAACTTAAGAAATATTTGATCTACTTCTGTGCCCCTACATGAACAAAGCATCTAGACAGTTGTACTACATACCTCCTTCCAGGAACATTCATAGTCTCTCCTAAACAGGTAACTTTAAAACTCAAATCCTGCTGGTGGTAGATTCAACACAACAAAACAAGATGTCCCTGCATCCAGTACGAAATGGATTCCCTCACTGCAAAATATTTTGAAGACTAAAGCATAAATTGGTTAAAAATTGCTGGATAAATTAATGGAAAGAAATGCCCAGCATGCTCATAAGTATGCAACATCATTTCTATCTCAGTAATGCCCAGACATGAATACTCCTAGTAGCTGTATGCTTTACCTGTGCTGTTATAGATGTAAAATTTTGATATAACGAGCAAGAACATATTCCCTGTTCAATGAGGCTTGTTCTCATACATTGAGTTTAAAATGTTCATAGTGACCAGTGCCTCTTAGGGGCAAAAAAGTGTGAGTTCAAAGTTTGGTAATAGTTGTGCTAAGTGTCTTACTTCCTCTTTTAGCTTCAAACACCTAATTTCCTGCTATACTTACCCAAATATTAAAATTACCTTAATACCAGCCTATTCACTTAAGAGAGGAAAAAAAGAAGCAGAAAATGGTGTGAAAATAACCATTGAGAAAACTACTTGCAAATAATTTTCTTTTGATAACTGTATTTTCTATCATATTATCATTCATATTTTGTTGGTAAGTTTACTAGATTTTGATCTTTTATTGCAATGTTACTCTACCAGAAAAAGTTCATATTCTCCTAGCAATTACAGTGGCATAGTGCAGAATCATTTATGGGAGCAACTGCTGGATTGAAAAATGTGCCCTTACTAGAAAAGGTATTTGGTAGTCTGCTTGACTGTAAAGCATGGTGTATGTATTCAGGGCTCCCAGACGACAGACTGAAATATCCTTCCTTTTTTTCTCTTATCAGAACTGTAACATCTCTTGTTAAGCTGAATCAGAATTTCTGGAATATGTCCATATTTTCAGTAAAGACAATTACAACTCTGGTGTTAGCATTCAAACTGGACTGAAGCCCAGCATGAAAATGTCCTGGTTAAGAACATTACTCCAAAGCTTTTGCATGTGAGAATATATTGTTATGCTAACTAGTCTCAAAAAGTCCAATCTAATTGATATTCAAGAATACTTCACCTTATTTGTATCCTACGTACATATTTCCAGACAGGATCAGCTTCCCAGAGGCATATTTCGAACCTTGAAGAAGAGCAACACTACAATAGAGTCTTTTCTGCATTTTTTTCTTCCTAAAGAGAGAAGAATCTGAATTTTCTCATTAGCATTGTTCTCAGTATAAG
The DNA here is from genome assembly GCA_035582745.1 of Loriotus luctuosus. NCBI lineage: Eukaryota > Metazoa > Chordata > Aves > Passeriformes > Thraupidae > Loriotus > Loriotus luctuosus. Next base: position 3,738 of record JAWWEY010000377.1, read on the forward strand.
CTGCAGGGTCATTAATGGTTTAAATAGAATTTTGTAATGCATATATATTTTATTTCAACAGCACCATAAAAATTGAGATCTTAAACTGTCCAGAAAACTGGAAGATACAGGAAAAAGATAGAGGCATACTCTCTAGTACTTATTGATGTGCTTTACTTCTTGCAACAACTCTATAGTCAGCACTATTTTTTCTAAACTCTATTTATTTGGATTTAATTATAATACAGCTATGCTCTTAGAGGGAATTTAATTTCCCCTTTCTCAACAAAAAAAACAGTTGTGGTTAGCTTTTTACTGAAAAGGAACAAGGTCATAAGAACGTGTGTGTCATGGTCAAAAGAATAACAGGTAAAGGTACTATCCTGATCCAGGTACAGCTACTGACTGACTCAGGTGAAACAAATTATATCTCAAAGTTGATGAATATTGTAGTTTTAAAAAGCACACTGGTTAATGATCAAATACTAGATCATAAATCAAATATTAGAAGTATTTTTGACACTCTAGGCTTTCTTACTTTAAAAGTCTAGAAAGATTTATTTTTATTTGCATTACCAGACTATAACATTAAAGTCCCAAGCTAACAACATCATTTCCTTGTAGGACAACAACAGTTTTATTAAGTACACAAAACTGTTATCTGACCCCATCTTTTATTCTTGTTATTTTTATTTGTAAGCATCTCAGCCTATCACAGTCCTAAGTACAGACCTTTAAAAACTTCTCAAATGCCTGTATTGTTTTATTTTCTCTCTAAAAAATGTGTTCTGATGCAGATTTCTATTCTAGATGTCAGAGTAATAAACATGTTTTAGATCTACACTTACTGACTAAATGGCAAAGTCCTGGATTTCACCCAAGGCTGCAAAGTTTTTAAATGCAAATATAAGAGATCAAAGAATGTACTTACAGTTTTTAATTTTCTTTAGATTTTAAAAGGATTCAAGCAAAAAACCACACACATTTAAGAAAATATGGAAGCATAATTCTACTATAGAAAGGAAAATATATATTTAAGTTATACTTTATCTGAATATGTGTTGAATAATGTGTTGAATATATTACAGCCATTTTCATCTCACAAAAAGCAGAATTAAACAATTTCAGTTCAGACCAAATGAAAATGTTTTTTAAAGAACAATGGAAAGAACATCTTTCTTGTAGATAGAAGTAGATAGAGTTTTATGAATTAATTATTAAGTAACTCATTTTTGCACGATAAAGGAATTTGGAAGTGACAGAAAACCCTCATGTGGGCTCTTGTATAGGAAGCCAACAAACTAAAGAACGTCTTCCAAAAAAGTCTGCAGAATATAAAGGCTAATTTTTTTTCCTGTTACTTCTCAGTTTAAGGAATCCAGCATCACTCTGTCAAACAATGAAAAGCTTAAAAAAAAGAAGGTCACTGTACTGTCATTCAGAAGCATGCACAATAAATAAAATTTGAAAAGGAAACTGAGCACAGAGTATCAGTCTGAAATGCTGAGATAGAAAAGTATTCAAAGAATTTGTTTATGTAGGAAAACTGAATGAAACAACCGATATTTAAGATGACAGCTCTTGAAAATCTAAAGTTGAGCTAAGACAAATATTATGAAAATTAGTAGAAAGTAGATTGTGTTGGCATTGTACACATTTCCATTTTCATTGTAAACAATGTCTAAGAAAAATCAGTTTTGGAGCAATAGATAATTTAGTCTTCTTGGATAAAATCCTAAATATTAACCCAAACAATTTTTTTTTCTGGTTTGCATATGAAAAACAATATACTGTATTGTTTATTTGAAAAGAGATGCTTCAATTTTTTTTTTTTCTAGAAGACTAGGACTCCTATCCCTAAGTAAACTGTCAGTCTTCAGGTTGTAACTGAAGCTTGTTTACTATCACACTATCACGCATGCCTGAAGACCTTCATGTCCACATTCAAGGACTTCTTCTTCAGAATTGTTCTGCTGACCACCATCTTTTTCCCCCAGTATGAAATGTGAAGAAGAAAGAGAGGTAAGGGGAGACAGTAAGCAAGAGGTTTGGTTAAGAGGTCTTTGTAAGATGAAACAAAAGATAATTTGAAGACTTAACCTTATCATATCTCTACAAACAGAAGTACCAATGAGGTTCAGCTTTGCTGGCAAGTGCCTTTGGCTTTACAGGTTAGACCCACACAATCATACCTCTATTTCAGAGTGCTGCACAGGTGGGCAAAGTCTTTACAAGTAAATACAAGACAGAAAAAAGTGAAACCACCCATAAGACAGAAAGTACATTATCAATATGCAATTTTCCATCAAAATGCGGCATCTGATTTCCTTTAGTGACAAGGTAACTCAGCTAGTTGATCAAAGGAAGTGATCTGATGCAATCTTTTTGCGGTTCAGGAAAGCTTTGATATTGCCTCTCCCAGGATCCTTCTGGCCAAAATGTGCAGCACACAGCTGGATAAACGTATCATGGGATGGGGTGAGCAACTGCCTCAGGGCTCAGGCACAGAGGATTACAGTGAATAGGGTGACACCTGACTGGTGACATCTCACTAGCAGAGTTCCACTGGGATCCATCCTCAGCCCTGTGCTCTTCAACACCATAAATGACCTGGACATTGAACAGCAATGTGTTTGCTGATGATATAACACTGGTCCCTTGAAGGATGGGAGACCCTTCAGAGAGATCGCAACAAATTAGGGATCTGGGCAATCACCAACCACATGAACTTCACCAAGGGAAAGTGCCAGAATCTGCTCCTGTGATGCAGCAGCCCTGGATGTACAGAGAGACTGGAGAAAGACGCTGGAAAACAGTGCCACAGGAATGGACCTGGGAATTCTATTCAGCTGAAAGCTGAACATAAGCCAGCAGTGCCCTGGCAGCCAGGAGGGCCACCCATGTTTTGGGACACATCAGACATAGCATCACCAACCAGGCATGGGAGGGGACTGTCTCGCTCTGCTCTGCATGGACGTGGCCTTACCACAAGTCCTGAGGGCAGTTTTGGGTGCCAAAATATAAGACATTAGGCTATTAGTATCGAAAAGGAGGGCAATGAAGATGGTGAAGGGCCTTGAGGGGAAGCTGTGTGAGGAGCAGCTGAGGTCACTTGGTTTGTTCGGCCTGGAGGAGACTGAGGGGAGACCTCACTGCAGTTACAACTTCCTCATGAGGGGAGGAGGAGGGGCAGGCACTGCTCTCTTCTCTGTGGTGACAGTGACAGGACCCAAGGGTTGAATGTCAGGAAAAGGTTCTTCAGCCAGAGGGGTGGTTGGGCACTGGAACAGGGTCCTCAGGGAAGTGGTCTCAGCATCAAGCCTGGCAGAACTCAAGAACTGTTTGGACAGCACTGTCAGGCACACTGTGTGACTCTTGGGGATGGTGCTGTGCAGGATCAGGTGCTGGACTCAATGATCCTTGTGGGTCCCTTCCACCTTGGCCTTTTTTGTGATTCTGAGACTATTTTTAGTAGATTTAGTGCAATACTTCAGGCAACTAAGTTGAAAGGGGAATTCTGTTGTTCTTGCATTCTACACCAGATTTTCAGAGTAAGAATTCAATATTATAAAAACACAAAATTGATTTCATAATCTTACTATGTCACAAATATGTATTTTCCCCCACCTCTTAGACTCACTCATACCATCTTATTGTTTTCCTAAATGTCCAGACACATCTACTACTTTGAGGTTTTAAGAATGCTTTTTTTTCTGAGTCTGAATTTCTTACATGAAAGGTGGTCCAAATTTCAGCATTTGTTTCAATGAGCACAAAATTCAATTAAATTTAAGAAATTACTCACCTTGTTTTCCAGTATTTGTCAATGTACCTTGAGCAAGTCCCAGAAGTGCTGGTCCTTAAAAGCTACTTAAGCCTGTAACTCTTCCCGAAATCATGCTTGAGACCCATGGGATCAAGCTCTTAACCTGTTAGTCACTAGTATTTAATTTGTAAAGAAATTGAGTAAGGTTGTGGAAGAGGTATTAATAGTTACAGAATATGGGAAGATTAATCATATATGACTATTTAAGAATATAAATTGATATTTTAAAAAATAAAGCACACACTCTGAAAATATTTTTAGGGATGTAACCTGTTTGAAACCAATGGAACTAAATCACATTAATAAACTGAGACAAAAGCTTACACAATTCCTGCTTTAGTCTTGCAGGAGAGACTGTTCTCTTTGACAAATTACACTTTATTTAATTCCTCAAGTATCAAAGCCCTGTGAAATTATACTGGCAGGTAATCTGAAGAGAGGAAAAAAATTATTTGTCACTAGTTTTTTTTGCTTATCTTCATTAACATATTAAAGGCAGGCATCCTTTCACACAATTTTATAATAACAAGCTGTCTTGTTCCTGACACAAACACGAACCAGAAAAATTGATGATGTTATCAGGATATCACAGCTGCACAAGAATGGATCACACCAAGGATGACCTAGAACATAATCAACTGCAGTCTGGAGGCAGCCAGCAGGGGGAAAAAATATGACAGATCTTGGAATATCTTCCAGAGTCAGAAGTATGGATCAGCCTCCTCCAATCAGCTAAATCTGTTCATTACCTAGATAATCCCAGAGTTTTGCCAGGCCAACCACTTACTGTATTTTTAGAGTTGGTCTTTTGGAGCTTCTTATGAGAGAGAAAAAAAAGATGAAGTATGTAAAAGTAAACCAAATTTCATAAAACAAACTTTTTGTTAGTTATAGCAAAACTGTAGACCATAGAGCCATATTTTTAAAGGGAAGTGAGTTCTCTGTTGTAAGTCATCTTCTTGAAAAGTCTTAAAAATCAATGGGAACAAGGTCACCTGATATCTTTACAGAAGCTATTCCTCTTTTTAGCGAAACTGTTTTTCCACACTACTTTTCTTATTCCTATATTGGTCATTAATTTTCAGTTAATTTCACTGTCTCTGTTATGGTTAAGATCCTCTTGTCCTAGCCATTCTTATGTGTTTGTAAATAAACTGTAAAAACACAGTTCTTAAAGGATCATTGATAATGATATTTCCAATGAACATGTACTAAGTGTCTCAAAAGCCACAGAATCAAATGACAAATACTTATTTATGCTTTTCCTGGTGGACTCCAGTTCTAGGTTTGATCCAGGACATACTTCCAAATGTGTGTGCTACTATTTTAAATCAGTTGCTTACAGGGTAGCAGACAGCAGTTAACTCTGGTCATTAAAAAAATTCCTTACATACACTTACAATACCACTAAAAGAAAAAAGTAAACCAAAACAACAAAATAAAGAGCCTATCACAGCCACCATGGTATTCTTGTCATGTTAACATTTTGGTTTTGTGTAACTCTTGTCTACCTATCTTTCAGCGGGTCACTGTATATTTTAAAAGCTGGGTTGTTTGTTTTGGTTTTTTTCTAGGATCTAATTGAACTGTGTTTATGTGTGTGAGCTGGTACCTGACACTGTCAACCTGCAGAAAGCAATTTCTCTGAATGCTTGAAAAGACTAAGGAGTCAGACATGACAAACTGCAGCCTAGAATATCTGGCGGTAAGCCTATTAGTGTTGAAATGACGCACAAATAAATTACTTACATAATATACACTCTTTTCATTTCTGTCATGGAATTCACTGTCCTGAAACAAAAAGTTGAAGCTTTACTTTTTTCCCCCTACACAACTTGTCAGAGGTTTTAAAAGTTAAATACATAATTTATTTTATATGGAATACAATACAACTAGTATTCCTACTGCTTCTTGAAGTAGGCTTCCTTTTCATTCCTTAAATTCCTCAGCATGGGACCTCAAACCTTCATTAGATACACTTCATCTCAGCAACTATTGCACATTTCATGCAGGAGATTGTGAAGGAAGGGGAAAACAGTTCTATTTCTTTCTGTAAGGCACTGCCTTTAGTTTAATTTTTGTCTTTGGATACATACAGGTCTTTAGTGACACAGATGAGACTGGACTTTTATTCAAAAACCACCACAAACTGGCTCAGGATCTGAACAAACCAAGCCAAGCTGGTACTAGCCAAGAAATTGTATACTGGGAGGTCTGTGCTACAAAATGGTTTCGTTTTCTTAGACAAAGCTTTTCGCAGTAGCAGATGACAACCTACCAGAACATTCAAACTATGCATATAGAAGAGTACAACCCAAACTGCATCCCAATGGCAGCACAGTGGTTCCATTACAGAAAAGTTAAGGCATTTCCAAGAAACTCTGAGTGTCATTCATATTCTAAGGCTAGCGTCTCCCATGCCTAAATTGCAGGTCTGTAACGTTCCTTGTGCATTAAGGACCAGTTCTGGATTTATGAGAATAAGGAGACCTTAAACTACTGACTGCACTTATTTGGAACACAACACTATTCTGTACAGTATATAAATACTGGATCAGTACAGTATTTTAAACAGGATCAGTTCCTGTTGAATTAATTCTAGTGCCTTAGAGTTTTGTTGAGGTAAAGCCAAAGAGCACTTCAAGGGCCCTCAAAGATTTATGCAAAACATCAGCAAATCTCACAATAGAGAAAGAACCTTATTTAGATATGAAGTGTTTACAGATTATTTTGCAAGCTTTAAGACTTTCACCTCTAAAATTGTCAGTCCAGCATTTCAAAGATGTGTTCCAAGATTCTTCACAAAGCTGAAGTAAAGAAGCCTAGATAATGATTACATAATCCACGTGAAATATGTATACCTGCAGGGGAAATAGATGGAAATTTTTACCTTGAAATATGAATATGTAACTTTTTGAAATATGAAATATGTAACTTTACTTACCCATTGCTTTTTCTAAAGAGAGAAAAAATGAGTAGAACTTAAGAATTCCTCTTCCATGGGCAATATTGAGGGGAAATACCAGAAAGTCTTAGAGACACATTCAAATGAGTTCTGTAGCAACACAGTCTACTATAAATTCTTTGAGGATCCATGTCCATAGTTACCCCTGCCTGACACAATCTTTGTAATCTCGAATAATTCATCTGTCAGCTTTTCACTCCAAATCTGATAGTTAGTTGGATTCAGTAACCGGACAGAATTTTCTGTTATTGCATAACCAAATTAGTGTGCTATAAACTTTTGAATGTCAGATTAAACCAGCAACATAGTTTTATTGTTTTGTGCTGAAGGGCATTAGAGGGAACTGGAAGCCGCTAGACACATGGGTACAAAATCAAATGCTGTGCCATCTCTGGAATGCAAAGTAGAATGTGCACTGAGACAAATTTGCTCAGAGTAAAATCCCAATGGAATCAATTTATGCCCAGGTAAAATGGAAGAAGATCTGGGACTACATATTCTTATTTTTCCAATTTACCTATATAAAAGTAAAACTCTAGTAGTTCTGGAACAAGAGCCTATGAACTAGACTATACAGGTCCACAGACTATGCCTGACCCCATACAGGTCCAGTACGAAGTCTTCCAGCTCATCTACACCTAATGAAAATGCAAGACCTACCACAGCATAATTAGCTGTCAGGTTATTCACCCACCTGCAAGGAAGTCAGTCTGACAAAGGGAACAAGCAGCTGTCTCACTGACAGCTGGAATCACATCACAGCAAGAGATGCAGTTTGTCGCCAGGGGCTCTATTACACAGTCAGATCAGAGATAAGGGAGCCTCAGAGTCATATAGAGAGGATATGCCAGTCTCTGTTAATAGCACATTCAGCTATCACACTTGTATTCATGCATGAACTTCAGGGTTAAGAATAAAGTAGGAGTGTTGTGATTTAACCCCAGCTGGTAACTAAGCATCATACAGCCACTCAATCACAGCCCCCAGGTGGGACTGGTGAGAGAATCAGCGGGGTAAAAATGAGAAAACTCATGGGTTTAGATAAAACAGTTTAAAATGGAAAGCAAAAGCTGCACACAAAAGCAAAGCAAGGTGAGGGATTCATTCACTGCTTCTTATGGCCAGGCAGGCATTCATCCATCTTCAGGAGACCAGGGCCTCATCACATGTAACAGGCATTTTAGAAGTCAAATGCCATAACTTCCAATGTCCCCCCAGCTTTATATGTTGAGCGTGATGCCACAGGGCGTGTAACACCCCTTGGATCAGTTGGGATCAGCTGTCCCAGCTGTCTATTTTCAAAAGCAACAGAGGTTTACTGCTCTGTTGGTGTGATGGGAATGACCTTTAGGGAACAGTGAGATGGCCAAGAGAGAAAGAGAGGTAGAAAGAGAAAATGAAAGGCAAAGAAGGTAACCCTCCAAAGAAGTCAGAGTGACAAGCACCTGGGTTGGATGAACCACAAAGACCAGCGAAGGCTGGGGCCTGTGCGGCTGGAGAGCAGCCTTTCTGCCAGGTGCCTGGGGTCTCAGTGCACAACAAGATGGGGATTCAGGAGTCCATAAGGACTGGTTAGATTTTAAGAAACTACTCTGAGAATCTCAGGAACAGGGAATTCCCCTGTGTAGGAAGCGAAGAAGGCAGGCCAGATGACCAGCTTTGCTGAACAGGAAAGAGCTCCAGAGGAAAATAAATTTATACGGTCTCTGGAAGAAAGGTTGGGTTTTGCAGTAATATGACAAAGCTGTGGATCACATACATGGGGAGAAGGCACAGAGGGCCAAAGCTCAATTAGAATTGTAAGTGGTCAGTGTTTTGTCTGACAACAGGAAAGGTTTTTCAGTAACAGGTTTTCAGTATGGTAATAGTTTTTCAGCTAGAGGACTTCCAAAGAAGACATTGGACCAATGCTTTTTGACAATTGTTACCTAACAAAGAGGGATGAAACTTCATAGAATCATATATTCATAGGTGGATTGGGTTGGAAGGGACCTTAAAGATTATCTAGTTCCAAGCTTTCTGCCACCTTCTACTAGACCAGGCTGCTCAGAGCCTGCCTGGCCTTGAACACTTTCAGGGATGGGGCATCCATAGCCTCTCCTCTCCTCCCCTCTCCTCCCCTCGGTTTAGTCTGGAGAAAAGGAGGCTCAGGGGAGACCTTGTCACTGAAAGTCTTTTCTCTCAAGTAACAAGTGATAGGACAAGAGGTACATGGTCTCGAGTTGTACCAGAAAAGGTTTAGATTGGATATTAGGAAAAAATTTCTTGATCAGAACGATGGTCAAGCATTGGAACACGCCGCCCAGAGAAGTGGTTGAGTCATCACCTCTGATGGTATTTTGAAAATATGTAAATTTGGTACTTAGGGACATATTTTAGTGGTGGACTTCTCAATACTAGGTTTGGTTTAATGATCTTAAACATCTTTTGCAACTCAAATAATTATCAGATCGGAAGAGCGT
>JAWWEY010000378.1:0-12895 GCA_035582745.1 Loriotus luctuosus
CAAGGCCAGGTTGGACACTGGGGCTGGAGCAGCCTGGCACAGTGGGAGGTGTCCCTGCCATGGCAGGGGTGGCACTGGGTGGGATTTGAGGTCCCTCCAGCCCAAACCATTCCATGGCTGCATGGCTGTGTGTGCTGACCCCAGACCCAGTTTAAAGCCCCTTTGTCACTCCAGGCCTTCCATGCCCTGCCTGGCTCCCTGTCCCTCCTGAGGGAGGTTCTGCTGTTCTGTGCTGGGCCCTTGGATTGCTCCTCATCCTCCTCATGCTGCTCATTTTTGTCTCAGTTGCTTCTCTGACCATTTTCAATGTTCCTACTGGTCCTTTCCTTCTAAATCTCACATCAATCATTTGATCATTTCCATGCTGGGCTTCACCTCCCTTTGTCTCTCCCCTGCCCCAAAGCCTCCCTTGTTCCCTGCAGGGTTTGTGGCTTCCTGTGCCTGCAGCTGCCCTGGCAATGAATCCCTGAGGGCTGACACTGCCCTGGCTCCCTCAGGAGGCTCCAGCAGCCCCAGCCCCACTCTGGGTGTGTGAAATGTGTCCCCCTGAGGCTGCACATGGCCTGGGGACAGGGCTGAGTCTGCCTCTGGGAGGGCACCAGCGTTCTGCAGCTCCACTTGGGTCCAAAGCTGGTTACCTGTGGGGACCAGAACTGTTCCACAAGCACTGGGGGCACAGCTTGGGCTAATTCCCTGGAACTGTCAGCTCCTGGGCTGGGAGGGAACAGAGATTTCCAGGGAAATCCTCTTTGCTGCGTGGGAAGAATATTCCTTTTGAGACCAGGTGGTGGGAAATTCTCTGCCAGCCTGGATTTGTACCTCTGGGTGCAACTTCATTGTTTTGTCATTGTGATTGTCTCCTCAGAGAGCTAAATGCAAAGATGGATTTACTGGAAAACACTGCATTTTAAGAGCTGTACAGCTATTATTATTACTATTATTATTACTATTATTATTATTCTCCATTTCAAACATTTTTGATCTCCTACCACAGAGCTGCTGCACCTCTGGTTTATTACTTCTTTATTCTCTGAACCTCTCATTTATTTTCCAATTACCACATGTATTCATGGAAATGCATAAATCCATAACAATTTTATGGAAAGGAATAACACGGTCTTATAGCAGAATTAATGTTGGATAAAATGTGCTCGGATTTTTTTCAAATTAACCTTTTCTTTCCTCCTCTGCTTCAACAGAAATTGCCCAAGTTATTGCCTCTTACACAGCAACAGGCCCAGAACAGCTGACTCTTGCTCCTGGCCAGTTGATTCTCATCAGAAAGAAGAATCCAGGTGGTTGGTGGGAAGGAGAGCTCCAAGTTAGTTCCTTTTTTTTTCCCTAGTAAAATCCCATTTTAAAAAAATGTTTTTTAGTAGTTCAGAGTGCTGAATGTGTCAATGAGAAATAAATGTGACAATGCTTTGCAGTGCAGCAGGTGCCAATAAAACCCAAAAACCCTTCCAGGAGCTGCCACCCCTGCCTGCCTGGCTTGGGGACAGCAGGAGCTCACAGGGAGGGCTCAGGGCTGCTCTGGGCTCTCCCAGCTGTTCCTGAGAGCAGAATTTGACCATTTGGTCCCCCTGAAGGAGGCTTTGTTTGCTTTGGGAATTAAGCAGGAAATTTGAGGTGGAACAATGCCATGGATATTTCTTTGTGCAGTGCAGGTCTCTGACTAATTCAGTTCTTTTTAACCCTTTGTGCCCTTTTTGCCTTTCCTGGTGATGTTTTTTTCATCTGTTGTGGAGAAATCCTCTTCCAGGATTCCTTTGGGGTTTTCTCTCACTAACCTTGGTGCTGTTGGTAACTTTTAGCTTTCAAGAATCTCCATTAAATGTATTTTGAGACAGAAAAGAAACTTCTCTGGGCAAGAGCTGCCACAGTTAGCACTGAGCAACTGCTGGGAGGCTCTGAAACAATTCAGTTTTGGTTGTGTGAATACTCAGATGTCATTTAGATGCTTTAATGTCTTACATGTGGTTTTACAATTGGGTTTTATTTTGTTAGCAATCCCTGACTGTTGTTTTTGTTCTCCTGCTCCACACTTGGGGGCCAGAGTGAAGGGAAAATAAGGCAAATATTTTTAGCATTAAGCAATTAAGCATTAATGTAGTGTTCAAAAATATCTTAAGTTATCTCAATAGACTTTAGATCAAGTGTTTTCTTTTTCAGTAAAGGTTTAGACAGGGAAGAAAGTAGTTCAAGAATAGTAAATCCTTTAGATGACTTTTTTCCTATCAAAGTTAACAATCTGTTTTTCAGAGGCAGAATTCTCCTTGCCCAAAATGCCAACCTTATTCTAACACAAACAGAATAAACAATTAAATAATTCTTGAGGTAGAGTTGGAAGCTGAGATTCAAAGTTCTGGAAGAACCTTTCTTACTGCCAGGAATTTTTATGGATTTGATTTGCAATGGACATTGGGTTTGGGGAGACAACAGGATGAGGTTTCCTGCTTTGGTGACACAAGGCATTGGAAAGCTTGGATCTGTTTCTGTAAAAGAAAAGAGGAAATTGGGATTCTTAATCTCTGTTTCAACTGTCACAACCTGGGGATCTATTTTAATGTAACAGGTGTAATAATGAACAAGCATTTAATTAGAAATACTGACAAGATTCTATGTTAACAATTAGAAATACTAATAAGATTTTATGTTAACATTATAACATTCAGCTAGTGGCACAGAACAGCTGAGTTCTCCCTCCCCAAGCCCTTTTCCTGCTGGGCTGGGCAGTGCTGAGCCCCTGGAGCTGCCCAGGCCCTGCTGAACTGAGCAGTTCTGAGCAGTTCTGGGCAGTTCTGATCCTGTCCATCCCTGGCTGAGCAGTTCTGGGCAGTTCTTAGCAGTTCTGGGCACTTCTGGGCACTTCTGGGCAGTTCTGACCCATCCATCCCCTGGCTGAGCAGTTCTGTCTCCGCAGGCGCGTGGCAAGAAGCGCCAGATCGGTTGGTTCCCGGCCAACTACGTCAAACTGCTGAGCCCTGGCACCAGCAAGAGCACCCCCACCGAGCTGCCCAGGCCTGCAGCACCCTCAGGTGAGCCCTGCCTGCCCCTGGCACCCCTGCCCTGCCTGCTGTGCCCGTGCTGGGCCTTCAGCTGGGAGGGGTGCAGTGCTCCAGAGCCTCTGGGGCGTTCCTGCATCCCCCAAAGCATCCCATCCCTGCCCTGAGTGTGGGACAGGAGCCCTGGGCTGTTCCTGCATCCCCCAAAGCATCCCATCCCTGCCATGAGTGTGGGACAGGAGCTCTGGGCTGTTCCTGCATCCCCCATCCCATCCCATTCCATCCCATTCCATCCCACCCCATCCCTGACTGTGGGACAGGAGCTCTGGGCTGTGTGTCCATCCCCAGCCCAGCCCTGCCCTGGGTGCAGCAGGAGCTGCAGAGGCTCAGGAGGATCCAGGGCTGCCCCTGAGGCTCCTGTCCTGCAGAACCCCCTGCTCTGAGGTGGGACAGACCCCTGTGGGGAGGGACCTTTCCTGTGCAGGGTTTGGGAAGGGACTCAGGAGCCACAGAACAGGAACAGTGCCACAGAATGCCAGCCTGGCTGGGCTGGAAGGGCCTTCCCAGAGCCCATTCCCTGGTGCTGTGTCTGGGCACTGCTGCTGGCTGCCCCTCTGGTGGGTGTTAAAAAGACCCAGCAAATGCCTCTCTAAAGCCCCATGGAATTCAGGTTGAGAATGAAAACTCAGCATTGGGACACAACCTTTTACAAGGAAATAGGATGAGATTTTTTAATGTATTTTTGAAATTATTTCAGGCTTGACAATCTGTGGCTTTCCCCACATGCTGAATTTTACAGAATAAAATTTTAGCACTTTTTGCAGAACATCAAAATCTTAATCAAACTGTAATTAAAAAAAAAAAAAAATGAAAAGCTGTTTGGCAAATTGAAATAAGTTGCTGGCTTGGTGCAAGGATGAAAATAAAAGCAAATTTTAGGATTAAATCACTGGAGAGAACCTGCCAGCAAGGCTCATTAATGGAAGTCTGATGTCTGGTGGGAAAACCAGAAGCCCTGTGGCCTGGCAAAGAGAAAACAGCAGAGAAATAGAGGGGATTATTTATTTAACTGAACAGTCCTGCTGCTTCAGAGTGTTCAGGGAGCTGCTTTGTCAGAAGTGAGCAGGACCAGCTGTATTCTGGGATTGGATGAGTTCCACTGCAAGGAAATAGAAAATCCCTGCTGGAACCAGTCCTGGGTGCCAGCAGAGCAGCCTGGATGGCCTGGGATGCTTTTGTCCAGTTCTCTTCATTTTCTCTCGTATTTTCCAAGATTTTTTTGTTCTAAAAACCTCTCTGGGCCAGCAAAGGCATCACCATTGGCTTTCTTTTGCATTATGCAGCTTCCAATAGTGGAAGTTCCAGTGTGTCCCAGATTTTCCTGTCCACTGACCAGTCCTGGTGAGGGGTTCCAGGCCAGGCTGGAGCACCCTGAGGCAGTGGAAGGTGTCCCTGTCCATGGCAGGGGTGGCACTGGATCGGCTTTAAGGTCTCTTCTGACCCAAGCCCTGCTGGGATTCCATGAAACTCTTTGGGATTTTTAAACCCCTGGAGTTTGAGCTGAGCCCCAGGATGGGCTCTGGTCACTGCAGGGTCCTGATGGACACTGAGCCCATCCAGAGGGGAGAAGGAGGCTGGAGAGGGGCTGGGAACACAAACCCTGTGAGGAACCCCTGAGGGAGCTGGGGCTGCTCAGCCTGGAGAAAAGGAGACTCAGGGCTGCCCCCATCACTCTGCACAGCTCCTGAAAGGTGCCTGTGCTCACCTGGGGCTGGGCTCTTTCTCCAGCACCACTGACACAACCAGAGCACACAGCCTCGAGCTGCACCAAGGGAAATCCAGGTTGGATAGCAGGGAAAAGGTTTTTGCAGCAAGGGTGAGAAAGTTCTGGGATGGCTGCCCGGGGAGGTGGTGCAGTCCCCATCCCTGGGTGTGTTTAACAAAGCCTGGATGTGGCACTGGGGGCCAGGGCTCAGTTGAGCTGTTGGGGCTGGGCTGGGCTCGATGGTCTTGAAGGTCTCTCCCAACCTGGTCATTCTGGGAATTCTGTGATTCTGTGAAATGCTGCCCTGTCCTTGCCTGAGGGGAAGAAGGGTCAGGCACTGGCATGGGCTGGCTTGGGAAGTGTTCCTGTCACTGGAAGTGTCTGGATGTGCCCCTTGGGGACAGGGTTTGGGTGCAGGGGTGCTGCTGGTGCTGCTGGGGTGGCACTGGCTCATCCTGAAGGCTCTTCCAGCCCTGCTGATCCCATGTTTCTGCAATTACCACGGGCCACACTCATTTTCCTTCCTGGGCATTAGAAAGAAACAAATCCCATTAAAATCTCCTCAGTGAGTTTGGAACAGGTGAGGTTCACATGCTGCTGTTCCAAATCCTCTGTCAGATTTTGCACCAACACCTCCAGAACCTGCTGCCTGGCAAGGCTGGGCTTGGCCAAAGGCTGGATTTGAGATCTCAGAGGCCCAAAGGGTGGATTTGAGGATCTCAGAGGCCCAAAGGCTGGATTTGAGATCTCAGAGGTTCCAAAGGCTGGATTTGAGATCTCTGATGCCCAAAGGCTGGATTTGAGATCTCAGAGGTTCCAAAGGCTGGATTTGAGGATATCAGAGGCCCAAAGGCTGGATTTGAGGATCTCAGAGATTCCAAAGGCTGGATTTGAGATCTCAGAGGCCCAAAGGCTGGATTTGAGGATCTCAGAGGCTTTCCCAAGCCCAACCCTTTGGGCATCCCGTTCCTCTGGGATCACCCACACCCCGATCCTGCGGAGCAAAGCCCGATTCTGGCCGTGCCACAGGAGGAGCCTGAGCTGGATAAACGCCTCTATTTCCCTCCTGCTGCCCGGCTGTGCCTCATTACTGCCCGTGCCTGGGTTCACAGCAGCCCTTTCCAGAAAAACAAGCGGGACCCGCGGTGTCTGCGCCGGGGGAGCTCCCCGGGGACCCCGAACTCCCGTGCAGGGAGAGGTGGGTTCTTGTTAGGCTCCGGGAAGAGGCTGGAATGTAAATCTGCTCCGCGCCTAATTGCCCATAAATGTCATTAAGTCGAGAAATGTTTTCCACCAAATTAACTTTGGCTCGCGGTGTCTAATTAGCCGGAGATGCTGAAAGATAACAACTTATCAGTGTCTGTTTAACAAACCGTCCCTAATGGGGCCTTTTTGCGGCCGGGCAGGTACAGCTGGCACGGCCCGGCCTTCCCGGGGCAATTAAGGACAAAGCCGGGGCCGCTTCCCACCGGGAGCAGCTGACAGCTCCTTCCCAGGCCCCAGCTTTGCCGGGATTGCTTTGAGGTTGGGCAGGAGCAACGATGAATTTCACTTTTCTTTCTTTTTATTTTAATTTTGATCCCTTTCCCAGCGCATGCAAACCTCCCTGCCTCATTTCCCACTCACTCCAATCAAGCTCTCCCAAAGCAAAAGCTTTTCCATCGGAGTTTCAAGTCTCCAAAGGAGAGGAATTAGCGGGGAAGGGATGGTTAAATCCTCATGGTTTGCTGTTTAAACGCGGGGATATTCAGCTCTCCGCAGCACAGGAAGCTGGGGAAGGGGTGATTAAATCCCTTTAAAACCCTCGTGCTTTGCTGTTTCAGTCTGGAGCCCAGGATGTGTTTTCCCCTTTCCCAGAAGGAGGTTTTCCCTCGGGGAAGGGCAGTGCCCGCAGGGTGTGTGAGGGGATGGCACCCAGGGAGCATCACCCGGATTGTTTTTCACAAGGTTCTGCTGCAAAACGGAACCTCAGGAGCAGAAAAGTCACCCCGAGCTCCCGGGATGGCTTTGCCTCAGGTGCAATCTCTGATCAGAGCTCTCGGGCACTGCTGAGTTTATTCCATGCTGTCCTCACACACAGATGTTTATTCCAACTCTTGACAGGATGCAAACCCCCTCCCATTCCTGCTTTTTCTGCCAAATAACTCCCAAACTTTTGGGCTCCTTGCTCAGCCCTGGTGTAAATCAGCACAGCCAATAAATCTGGAATAGCTTGTGCACAACAAGCACCTGATTCCCAAAATGCAGCCAACATCTCCCAGATTCTCATCCCTATAATATTCCAAATTTTCATCCATTAGGAGATTTAACACTCATTTCCCATTTTTTAGCCCCTCAGGCTGGTGGTACACATTTCTCTCAGCCCCTTCCCTCCCCTTTCCCAGAGTGCTGGAATCCATCCAGGGGGCAACAGCTCTGCAGTAAAACCTGTCCACTCTTCCCTCCAAAAAGGGATTTTAACCAAACACCCACTTTTTTTTTCCTAAAATTGGAAGAGTGGCCTTGCTCAGTTTGATAATGGATCCATCAGGATGGAATAGGAACAGAAATCAAATCCATGCTGGCAGAGAAAGGAATGCATCAATGATCCCCACAGCTGGGTTAGAAATTAGGATTCCATTCCTTGGGGCCTGGGAGTTGTTTTAATCTGGACACTGAAAATTCCCCACAGCCACTGCACCTGTGCCACCCAGCAGGGACATGGAACCCGTGTCCCCAAGCTGGCACAGCCAGGAAAGCTCCACAGGTGAGTTCAGGAGCAGATCCCACCCCACAGAGCTGGGCTGGCACTCCCCACTGCTCCTGAGTTCTGCTCCTGGGCTGTCCTGCAGGAAACCAAAGGCCTGGGAGCCACAGAGCAGGTCCTGGGGTGCCACCCCAGCCTGGCTGTGTCACAGGAGGGGATGGTTTGGTGGCCCTGCCCTGTTTGGGATGGAGGGAGCAGGAGCAGGGATGCTGCAGGACACAGTTCTGGTTCTCAGGCTGGGATTATGGGAATTTCCCCTCCCTGTTCCCTGCCCAGGCCCCGCTGCTGTTGTGGTGTTGAGGATTATTTCTGCCCCATCCCTGCTTTGTGCTGGCACAGGAGGTCATCCAGTGCCTCACCTCCCTCCGGCCTTTTTCCTGTGAGGAGTGGAGCTGGATCAGCTGGCACTGCCTGCTCTGAGCCCTGGGCACTGCAGGGTGGTCCTGGCAGGAGCAGGATGGTCCTCCAGGCAGGAGAGGGATGTTCCTGCAGGAGAGGGATTTGTTCCTGCAGGAGAGGGATGTTCCTGCAGGCAGGAGAGGGATGTTCCTGCAGGCAGGAGCAGAATGTTCCTGCAGGAAAGAGCAGGATATTCCTGCAGGCAGGACAGGGATGTTCCAAGAAGGAGAGGGATGTTCTTCCAGGCAAGAGAGGGATTTGTTCCTGCAGGAAGGAGTAGGAATGTTCCTCCAGGAAGGAGAGGGATGTTCCAGGCAGGAGCAGGATATTCCTACAGGCAGGAGCAGGAACGTTTTCCCAGGCAGGAGTAGGATGTTCCTGCAGGCAGGAGAGGGATGTTTTTTCCAGGCAGGAGCAGGATGTTCCTACAGGCAGGACAGGGATGTTCCAGGCAGGAGAGTGATGTTTTTCCAAGCAGGATGCTCCTCCAGGCAGGAGAGGGATGTTTTTCCAGGCAGGACAGGGATGTTTTTCCAGGCAGGACAGGGATGTTTTTCCAGGCAGGACAGGGATGTTCCAGGCAGGACAGGGATGTTTTTCCAGGCAGGAGCAGGTAGCAGAGCAGCCATGGCCCCGTGCTCTGCCTCAGCCCAGCACCACTTCCCAACAGCATCTTGGAGTTTTTCCCCGTTTTTTTCCTCCTCGCTGGATCCCTGCTCACCCCGCTCATCCCAAACCCTCCTCAATTTCACGGTTTGAGCCTTTTTCCCTCTCGAAGGAGCAACCCCTTCCCCCAGCCGAGGGCTCCCATCACTCCCAGGGCCCTTCCCGGCTGCTTGGGATAAAGTTCCCGACGGGAATTTTCCTTCCCGAGCCTTTCCCTCCTCTCCCCCGAGGCAGAGCTCAGCGATGGCCGTTCTCCAGCGTTTCCCCACAGCTGCTCCATTGTTTTAATCCCACCGTGACCCCAAATGCTCCCTTTGGTCCCGGCTGAGAGCTTGGACAGGACACGTCAGTCCAGGAGCGCCATTCCCCCCCAAAGATGAGCACGAAGTTTTCACTTTATCCCGGGATTATCTGAACCCCAGGGAGCCTTGAACCGGGGCTTTGATTTCAGCACTGTCCTAGAAAACTCCATTTTATCCTTATCATTCCATTTTCCAGAGTCTCTGATGGTCTTTTTGCAACAGGTGGGCAGGGAAAATCTCCATGTCACCTTTTTCCGGGACAATCCTCTAAAATCCTCACGCAAACAAAGGAGCTCAAGGGATTTGGAGCCAAAAATACTCCGGAGTGGAGAATCCCCTGGAGTGCTGAGGAAATATTTGGGTTTGCACTGAGCTCATTTAAAGGCATTGCAGGTAAAGAGTAACAGCCATTAACAAAGGGACATTCAAGCTTTAACTGTTATCTACCAGGAAAAAATGTCCACGGTATTCAAAATAATAAAATACCTTTTATTTTAAAAAAATAATTCTAGGGGAAACTAAAGTTTGGCATAAAATTCTCTACTGCAGGTTTTTAAATACTAAACACATACAGAAATACCCACAGCTGTAAATCAGCTGCAAAGCATCTTAAAATGAATGAGATGGGATGAAAAATTGAACATCAAATTTTTGAAAAGTAAATTAAATAGAGGAAATTTAAAGAATATTAAAAGAGGCAGCATTTGGAAATTTGGATTGGAAGTGGCAAGGTTCATTGGAAGGAAAATGTTGATTTATGTCCTGCTGAAACTAAAAATCTTTTCTGGGGTTGTCTTTGTCTCATCTCCACCTGCAAACTGCTGAGTGACATAGCAAGATAAAAAATAACAGAATTTACTTTCTAAAATGACAAGGGGTTTATGTAACACGTCTTTTGCATTCATTTAAAATTACCTCGCTTGAAAAATTAGAATTTTCTGATTTTTTTTTAAGCTTCACTGCCGTCAGTGAATACTGCCCAATCAGTATTTTGGAGAGCAGATATTCCGGTTTCTGTTGGGCTGTGATTGTCACTGCAGCTCTCCCTGCTCGGCAGGGAGGACACAGGGAAGGGAAAAGGTGTCGGGCAGTTAAGAGGAGAAGGAAATCAAATTCTTCATGGAATCATTTGGGCTGGAAACACCTTTTAGATCACCGAGTCCAACTGTAACGCTGGATATGAGGATTTTTAGAGTCGTCCACATGACAACTCCTTAGGTTTTTCCACGGAGTTACTCACGAAACCATGGAGTGGTTTGGGTTGGGAGGGACCTCAAAGATCCCCAAATTCCAGCCCCGGCACCTCCCACTGTGCCAGGCTGCTCCCAACCCCAGTGTCCAGCCTGGCCTTGGGCGCTGCCAGGGATCCAGGGGCAGCCCCAGCTGCTCTGGGCACCCTGTGCCAGGGAAAATCTCCCGTGTTTCCCACCCAAAATCCCCTCTTCCCTTCCCCCAGAATATTGGTTTATCCCTAGGAAAAACCAACAAACCTTCAATTTCTGCCGTGTCCTTCCCAGCTCTCCCCTGAACCACACCCCGAGCCCGAGCTCAGCGGGCGGGACCGGCCCGGCCCGGACCTGTTGCTGCCGGTGCCGGTGCCAGTGCCGGGTCCGGGTCCGGGTCCGGGTCCGGGTCCGGGTCCGGCCCCTCCGGTGTCGCTGTCGCCGCCGCTCGCCCCCCGCGCGGCCGGGCTGGCCCAGCCTCATTAGCGCGGCTGTTTAATTGAGCCCCGGCTCCGCCAGCTGCCCCTGCCGGCCTCAGCTGCGGCTCCTGATGGTCCCGCCGGGGCCGGGCAGCGCCAGCACGGGGCTCCGGACCCGAGGGATGGAATTTCCAGCACCATCCCGGTGCTCCGATCCCGAGGGACCGGGAATTTTCAGCGCTGTCCTGGGCCTCTGGACCCTCGGGGTGGGAATATCCAGCGCCGGCCCCGGGCTCCGGACCCGGGGGATGGGAATTTCCAGAGGGTAGCATCATCCCGGAGCTCCGGGCCCTCGGGATGGGAGTTTCCAGCACCGTCCCGGGGCTCCGATCCGCCGGGATGGGAATTTCCAGCGCCGGCCGGGGCTCCAGTCCCTCCGGATCGGGCGTTTCCAGCGGCCAGCACCGTCCTGGAGCTCCGATCCCGAGGGATGGGAATTTCTAGAGCTGTCCCGGGGCTCTGGTCCCGAGGGATGGAATTTCCAGCACCATCCCGGTGCTCCGATCCCGAGGGATGGGAATTTCCATCAGGAAACCCTCGGGACCAGGAATTTCCAGCGCCGGCCCGGGGCTCTGGACCCTCGGGATGGGAATTTCCATCGGGAAACCCTCGGGACCAGGAATTTCCATCCCCGTCCCGGGGCTCGGTCCCTCGGCACCGGGCGTTTCCAGCGGGCAGCGGCTCCCGGCCGGTACCGGCGCGGTGCCGCTCGGCCCGTGCGGGGAAAAGGATTCCCGCAGCTGGGAAGTTTGGCAGCCCATGAATCCGAGCGCAGATCCCGGAGCAGAGCCCCGTGCCCGGCAGGTCCCGGCCGCAGGAGCGGGGATGTCCCGGGGGATGCTCGGAGCGAGCCGGGCCGGTTCGGGCACCGCCGGGGTTTGGGCACCGCCGCTGCTGCCACCGGGGTTTGCTCCCAGCAAATCCCAAACGGATCCGCTCCTTCATCCCGGAGCCGAAGGGGAAATCCCCACATTTCCAGAGCTCTTAAGTACGCAGCTTCTTCACGAATTGCAAAGCGGCTCCCTGTCCTGAGGAGCGGAGGAATTAAAAGGGCATTAAATTTCAGCTATTAAATTAAAGTGGTCTTCAAAAAAAAAAACCCCAGACAAATACACAGATAAAAAATAGCCAATAATGTCAGAGAAAATCAGTTGTAACAATAAATGATGTCATAAAGGAAAACGGGGAAAAAATTCGGGCGTTTTTCTGTGCCCAGCACATCCGTGTCGTGATTGTAACGGGGTTTTCCTGGATCCCGTCATAAGAAATTCCCTGATACTCTGTGAATGTGTTCCGGGGTTTATTTTTTTACAGAACACAGAGATATTGTTAAAAATGGGCGATTCCTGAGCTAAATCTCCCCCATCACGATCCCACGACGTCCTTCCACCCACCGGGATCAATTTCTTTCCATCAGGACCCCCCCATCGTGCCCGAGCTCGGGGTTTCCCTGCTCCAGGATTCTCCACGGAGCCGCTGCCTTTTGGAAAACGGGAATTCCCCCCGAAACAGCTGTTACAGCACTGAGAGACAACGGTTCCCTCGGGAATTCACTTCCCGTGGGCTGCGATGCAATTTTATCGCTCAGGTTCCTTTTCCCAAACCTGCTCCCTGCAGCTCCAGGCGCTGCCCACGGGCTCCAGGGCACTCCTCACCCCTTCCCTCCTCCCCTCCTGCCCTTGATCACCTTTCCCTGGGCTAAACCATTCCCCAGAGAGTTGTGCTGGATCCATCCTGGCTTTTCCAGCCCTTCCTGAGCAAAGCCTGGTCTGATCCCAGAGCTGGGAACCCTTCCAGCCTAAATTCCACCCTCTGGTAAAAGCCAGCCAGGGCATTCCAGGGCAGGATTCCCTGTGGGAATTTAGTGCAGGATTCAGGGAAAAGGCTCCTGTGAGCTCTGGGTCACCTGTCCCCTGGAGATGGGGACACCCCACCTTCGTGGAGCCTCTGGAAGGTTCAGCATCGCCACTCACCGAGGTGGTGCCAAAAAGTCAGAGGAAGAACTGGAGCGTGAACCAGCCACAGATCTCAGGCTCTGCCTCAGGCAGGAAAATCCTCTCTGGCAGAGATTTCACCAGGCCATCCATGCACCCCAGCAGGGCAAAACTGGAGGGGATTTAGGGATGGTCCTTGGAGGCTCACACAGGTTTTTACTTTTCTTTTCTTTTGCAGTGGAAAAGTCATGGAATCATGGAATGGTCTGGGTGGGAAGGGACCCCACAGCCCACCCAGAGCCACCCCTGCCATGGCAGGGACACCTCCCACTGTCCCCAGTGTCCAGCCTGGCCTTGGGCACTGCCAGGGATCCAG
>JAWWEY010000379.1:0-12678 GCA_035582745.1 Loriotus luctuosus
GCCCCGCCCCTTAACCCCGCCCCTTCCATTAGCCCCGCCCCTCCCGCCGCTCTCGCCTCTCCCCTCACGGTGCCGCCCCTCCCCTCCCGCCGCGCACGCGCTCCCGCCATTCCCCCCCCACCCTCCGTGATCGTGAAGGCGGAGGCGGAGAGAGGAGGAGGAGGAGGAGGAGGAGGCGGCTGAGGGCTGAGGGGTGGGGGGGGGGTTAGAGGAGGAGGAAGGCGCCGCCGCCATTACAGGCCGAGCCCGCCCCGGCGGCCCCCGCCGCCCTCGCCCCGCCCGCCGCCGCCGCCCCGAGAGCGCGGACATGGCGCTGCCGCCGCCTCCCGCCGCCCCCGGCCCGGCCCGATGCCGCCGCCGCCGCCTCTGTTTCTCCGGTAAGAAGGAAACCATTTCCTCCTCCTTCACTCTCAGCGCCACCATCGCCGCCTTTTTTTCTCTTTGGAAACCACCCCCCCCACACCACCTCCCCCCCCAAGAAGAACAATGGGCCGCCCCACCCCCGCCCGCCGCGCGCCCGCCGGGCCGGCCCATGGCCCCCGCGGGGGGGGGGGGACGGCCCCGTGAGGGGGGCCCGGGAGAGACCACCCCCCGTGGGGGGAGGGGGGGGGATGAGACCCCCACCCCCCCATCCGTTCGTTCTCAATGGTTCCGCCGCCTATTCATGGGGGGCTGTGAGGGGAGAGACCACCGGGAGGGGAGAGGGGGGACCCCAAAAATGGGGGGGGGGCTTGGTGGGGAGACCACCCCCAATTTGGAGGGGAGACCAACCCTAAATTGGGGGGACTCGGGGGAGACCATCCCCAATTTGTGGGGAGGACTCAGGAGAGACCATCCCCAGTTTGTGGGGGATTCTTGAGGGGAGACCATCTCCAATTTGGGGGCGAGACCATCCCCAATTTGGGGGGGACTCAAAGGTGAGACCACCTCCAATTTAGGGGGGATTTTGAGGCAAGATCATCCCAAATTTGGGGGTGATTCTGAGGGGAGACCACCCTCAATTTGGGGGCTTTAAGGGGAGACCACCCCCAATTTGGGGCTGAGACCAACCAGATTTGGGAGGGTTTGGAGGGGAGAGCACCCCCAAATTTGGGGGGGCTTAGAGAGGAGACCACCCTCAATTTGAGGGGGAGACCAACCCTAATTTAGGGGGGATTCTGAGGTGAGACCACCCCCAATTTAGGGGGAGATTTAGGGGAGAGACCATCCTCAATTTTGGGAGGGCTTGGAGGAGACCACCCCCAATTTGAGGGGGAGACCAACCCTAATCTGGAGGGGCTTAGAGGAGAGACCACCTCCAATTTAGGGGGGGGATTCTGAGGGGAGACCACCCCCAATTTTGGGGGTCTTTGAGGGGAGACCCCCCCCAATTTACGGGCGAGACCACCCCCAATTTGGGGGGGATTTACGGGGGAGACCACCCCCAATTAGGGGGTATTCTGAGGGAAGACCACCTCCAATTTGGGGGTGATACCATTCCCAATTTGGGGGGGATTTATGGGGGAGACCACCCCCAATTTGGGGGGGATTCTGAGGGGAGACCACCCCCAAGTTTAGGGGGAGACCCCTCCCCAAATTGGGACTCCCCCCTCCCCAAATTTGGGGGATCCCCCTCAAATCCCCGTCCCCAAAATTCCCAATTTTCCTTGGACTTTTCCCCATTTTTTGGGATCATTTGGGATTTTTTGGCTGCCCAAAGACCCCCCTCCCAAATTCCCCCTTTTTTCCAGAGTTGCAATTCCCTGAAAATTTGGGATCTTTTGGAATTTATTTGGGATTTTTTTAGGATTTTCTTGAGTTTTCTTGGGGATTTCTTGGGGTTTTTTTAGGATTTCCTTGGGATTTTTTTGGGGATCTTCTGGGATTTTTGGGGGGAATTTTTTGGGAATTTTGGGATTTTATGGGGATTTTTTGGTTTTTTCGGGGGGATTTACTTTGGGATTTTTTGGGGGGATTTTTTGGGAATTTTTTTTTTTTTTGCTTTTTTGGGATTTTGGGGGATTTTTTTATTTTTGGGGTTTTTGGAGGTTTTTTTGGGGGGGATTTTGTTGGGATTTTTTGGAGTTTTTTTGGATTTATTTTGGGATTTTTGGGGGGGTTTGGGTGTTTTTTGATTTTTTTTTCATTTTCTTGGGATTTTTGGGGGGCTCTTTTTGGGATTTTTTGGGAATTTTGAAGATTTTTTTTTAGGATTTGTTTGGGATTTTCTTGGGGGGCTTTTTGGGGTTTTTCAGGATTTTCTTGGGGGATTTTTTAGGATTTTTTTGGATATTTTGTGGGGGGTTTTGGGCATTTTTGGTTTTTTTGGGGGGCATTTTTTGGCTTTTTTCAGCTTTTACAATTTTTGTTTGTTTTTTTTTTCTATTTCCTTGGGAATTTTTTAGGATTTTTTGGGGGGATTTTCTTGTAATTCTTTAAAATGATTTTTTGAGGTTTTGTTTTTGATTTTGTTGGATTCTTGGGGCCAGATTTTCGCTTTTCCCATCTGGATTTGTCTCTTCCATCCCAAATTTTGGGATTTCTCCTCCAGGAATGTGGGAAAAACATCCCCAAAACCCCAAAATTTGGGAAAAACATCCCAGAAAATTCCAAAAATTCGGGATCAACATTCACAAAAAATCCCCAAAATTTGGGAAGATCCCAAAAATCCCAAAATTTGGGAAAAACATCCCAGAAAATCCCCAATATTGGGAAAAGAATCCCAAAAAATCCCAAAATTTGGGAATTGCAGCTCCAGGAAATCTCAAAATTTGGGAAAAGGATCCCAAAAAATCCCAAAATTTGGGAATGATGATTTTGGGACACCCCAAAAAATGGGAAAATGATCCCAAAAATCCCCAAAATTTGGGGAAATCATCCCAAAAAACCCCAAAATTTGGGAAAAAGATCCCAAAAAAATCCAAAATTTGGGAAAAACATCCCAAAAATCCCAAAATTTGGGAATGGCAGCTCCAGGAAATCTCAAAATTTGGGATCAAGGTGACCAAAAAACTCCAAATTTGGGGAAAACCATCCCAGAAAATGCCAAAATTTGGGAAAAACATCCCAAGAAACCCAAAAGTTGGGAATGGCAGCTCCAGAAAATCTCAAAAATTGGGAAAAGGATCCCAAAAAATCGGGAAAACCATCCCAAAAAACTCCAAAATTTGGGAAAATCATCCCAAAAAACCCCAAAATTTGGGAAAATCATCCCAAAAAACCCCAAAATTTGGGAAAAATCATCCCAAAAAAACCCAAAATTTGGAAAAATCATCCCAAAAAAACCCCAAAATTTGGGAATCCCCAACTCCTCCAATCCCAACCCCCCTCAAATCCCAAATTTCCCTTCGGAATTCCCGGATCAGGAAGAAAAAAAATTCCATAAAAAAAAATTCCCGGCAGAGCTTTGACCTCGAGGTCGTTCCCCTCCAACAAATCCCAATTTGGGGGATTTTAAGGGTGAAAAAAATCCAATTTTTTGGGGGATTTTGGGATTTTTTGGGAATTTTTTGGGGGTTTGATAATTCCAACTGAGATTTTGGGGGGAAAAAAGAGGAAAATTCCGGATTTTTTCTGCCCTTCCCGTGGATTTTGTGGGGATGAAAGGAGCGGCTCCGACGGTTTTTTTTGGACTTTGGAGTGTGGAGGGAAGCGCTGAGTCAGCGAATTCCAGGAAAAAAAAATCGGGAATTTCAGGGAAAATTGGGAATTTTGAGGGGTTTGAAGTTGGAATTTCCAGCTCTGGGACCAATCTGGGCGAGGATTCCACGGGAATTTTGGGAAAATTTGGGATTTTAGGAATTTTTGGGGATTTTTTGGGGTTTTTTGGGTGATTTTTGTAAATATTCAGGAAGTGCTGACTCAGCGAATTCCAGGAAAAAAATTCGGGAATTCTGGGGAAAATCAGGAATTTTGCAGTGTTTCGAGTCAGAATTTCCAGCTCTGGGATGGATCTGGGTGAGAATTCCAAAGGAATTTGGGGATTTTTCCAGGAATTTTTGGTGAATTTTGGGGTTTTTTAGGGAGTTTTGGGGTCAATCCAAAGGAAGTGCTGAGTCAGCGAATTCCAGGAGAAAAAAAATCGGGAATTTTGGGGAAAAATCGGGAAATTTGGGGAAAATCAGGAATTTTGGGGGGTTTGACGTTGGAATTTCCAGCTCCGGGACGGATCTGGGTGAGGATTCCAGGGGAATTTTGGGGCTTTTTTATGAATTTTGGGGAATTTTGGGGTTAATCAGGAAGTGCTGAGTCAGCGAATTCTGGGGGAAATGAAGTTGTGTCCATCATGGTGGGGACATTGTGTCCATCATGGTGGAGAAATTGTGTCCATCATGGTGGAGCATTTGGGTCCATCATGGTGGAGAAGTTGTGTCCATCATGGTGGAGCAGTTGGGTCCGTCATGATGGAGAACTTGTGTCCATCATGGTGGAGAAGTTGTGTCCATCATGGAGGACGTTTAGTGGGTGAGGAAGTTGCGTCCATCATGGTGGAGAAGTTGGGTCCATCATGGTGGGGACATTGTGTCCATCATGGTGGAGCAGTTGTGTCCATCATGGTGGAGCAGTTGTGTCCATCATGGTGGAGGAGTTGGGTCCATCATGGAGGATAAGTTGTGTCCATCATGGAGTAGCAGTTGTGTCCGTCATGGTGGAGCAGTTGGGTCCGTCATGGTGGGACATGGGGTCCATCATGGTGGAGAAGTTGGGTCCATCATGGAGGAGCAATTGTGCCCATCATGGAGGACCTTTAGTCGGTCAGGAAGTTGCGTCCATCATGGTGGAGGAGTTGTGTCCATCATGGTGGGACATTGTGTCCATCATGGTGGAGGAGTTGTGTCGATCATGGAGGAGAAGTTGTGTCCATCATGGTGGAGCAGTTGTGTCCATGATGGTGGAGGAGTTGGGTCCGTCATGATGGAGAAGTTGTGTCCATCATGGTGGAGAAGTTGGGTCCATCATGGTGGGGACATTGTGTCCATCATGGTGGAGCAGTTGTGTCCGTCATGGTGGAGCAGTTGGGTCCATCATGGTGGAGCAATTGGGTCCATCATGGTGGAGCAGTTGTGTCTATCATGGTGGAGAAGTTGCGTCCATCATGGTGGAGCATTTGGGTCCATCATGGAGGAACAATTGTGCCCATCATGGAGGACCTTTAGTTGGGTCAGGAAGTTTTGTCCATCATGGAGGAGCAGTTGTGTCCGCCATGGTGGGACATTGGGTCCATCATGGAGGAGCAGTTGTGTCTGCCATGGTGGGACATTGGGTCCATCATGGAGGAGAAGTTGGGTCCATCATGGAGGAGCAATTGTGCCCATCATGGAGGACCTTTAGTGGGTCAGGAAGTTGCGTCCGTCATGGAGGAGCAGTTGGGTCCGTCATGGTGGGGACATTGTGTTCATCATGGTGGAGCAGTTGTGTCCATCATGGTGGAGCAGTTGTGTCCATCATGGTGGGGACATTGTGTCCATCATGGTGGAGCAGTTGTGTCCATCATGGTGGGGAAGTTTTGTCCCTCATGGAGGAGAAGTTGGGTCATCATGGTGGAGGAGTTATGCCCATCATGGAGGACCTTTAGTTGGGTGAGGAAGTTTTGTCCATCATGGAGGAGCAGTTGTGTCCGTCATGGAGGAGCAGTCGGATGTGTCATGGTGAAGGAGTTGGGTCAGTCATGGAGGACCTTGGTTGAGCAGAAGACTTGTGTCCGTCATGGTGGAGAACTTGTGGCCACCATGGTGGGTCTTCGGTTGGGTTGGAGCAGTTGTGTCCATCGTGGTGGGGACGTTGTGTCCATCATGGAGGAGCAGTTGTGTCCATCATGGAGGAGAACTTGTGTCCATCATGGAGGAGCAGTTGTGTCCATCATGGAGGAGAACTTGTGTCCATCATGGAGGACGTTTAGTGGGTGAGGAAGTTTTGTCCATCATGGTGGAGCAGTTGTGTCCATCATGGTGGGTCTTTGGTTGGGTGGAGAAGCAGCGTCCATCATGGTGGAGCATTTGGGTCCATCATGGAGGACCTTTAGTGGGTCAGGAAGTTTGCGTCCATCATGGAGGAGCAGTTGTGTCCATCATGGTGGGGAAGTTTTGTCCCTCATGGAGGAGAAGTTGGGTCATCACAGTGGAGGAGTTGTGTCCATCATGGAGGACCTTTAGTTGGGTGAGGGAGTTTTGTCCATCATGGTGGAGAAGTTGTGTCCATCGTGGTGGGGAAGTTTTGTCTCTCATGGAGGAGAAGTTGTGTCCATCATGGAGGAGCAGTTGTGTCCGTCATGGAGGAGCAGTTGGATCTGTCATGGTGGAGGGGTTGGGTCAGTCATGGAGGACCTTGGTTGAGCAGAAGAGTTGTGTCCGTCATGGTGGAGAACTTGTGGCCACCATGGTGGGTCTTCGGTTGGGTCGGAGCAGTTGTGTCCATCATGGTGGGGACATTGTGTTCATCATGGTGGAGCATTTGGGTCCATCATGGAGGAGCAGTTGTGTCCATCATGGTGGGGAAGTTTTGTCTCTCATGGAGAAGTTGGGTCCATCATGGTGGAGGAGTTATGCCCATCATGGAGGACCTTTAGTTGGGTGAGGAAGTTTTGTCCATCATGGAGGAGCAGTTGTGTCCATCATGGTGGGACATTGTGTCCATCATGGAGAAGCAGTTGGGTCCATCATGGTGGATGAGTTGTGTCCGTCATGGTGGAGGAGTTGGGTCCATCAAGGTGGAGAAGTTGTGCCCATCATGGAGGACCTTTAGTGGGTCAGGAAGTTGTGTCCATCATGGTGGAGCATTTGGGTCCATCAAGGTGGAGCAGTTGTGTCCGTCATGGTGGAGCAGTTGGGTCTATCATGGAGGAGCAGTTGTGTCCATCATGGTGGGGAAGTTTTGTCCCTCATGGAGGAGAAGTTGGGTCCATCAAGGTGGAGCAGTTGGGTCATCATGGTGGAGAACTTGGGTCCATCATGGTGGAAAAGTTGTGTCCACCATGGTGACCTTTGCTTGGATGAACGAGTTGTGTCCATCACGGTTGGGTGGACAAGTTGTGTCCATCACAGTAAACCTTGGTTGGATGGAGAAGTTGAATTCATCGTGGTGGAGAACTTGTGTCCATCATGGTGGAGAACTTGTGTCCATCATGGTGGAAAAGTTGTTTCCATCATGGAGGGTCTTTGGTTGGGTGGAGAAGTTGTGTCCATCATGACCTTTGGTTAGGTGGAGAAGTTGGATCCGTCGTGGTGGAGCAGTTGTGTCCATCATGGTGGAGAACTTGTGTCCATCATGGTGGAGAACTTGTGTCCATCATGGTGGAGAAGTTATGTCCATTATGAACACTCTTTGGTTGGGTGGAGAAGTTGTGTCCATCATGGTGACCCTTGGTTGGGTGAAGGGGTTGTGTCCATCATGGTGTGGAAGTTGTGTCCATCATGGTGGAGAACTTGATAGGTGTCTATTATGGAGGCTCTTTGGTTGGGTGGAGGAGTTGTGTCCATCATGGTGGAGCAGTTGGATCCATCATGGTGGAGAACTTGCGTCCACCATGGCGGGGAAGTTGTGCCCATCATGGTGGAGAACTTGTGTCCATCATGGAGGATCTTTGGTTGGGTGGAAGAGCTGGATCCATCACGGTGCAGAACTTGTGTCCACCATGGCGGGGAAGTTGTGCCCATCATGGTGGAGAACTTGTGTCCATCATGGTGAGCCTTGGTTGGGTGGAGAAGTTGGATCCATCATGGTGGAGAAGTTGGATCCATCATGGTGGAGAACTTGTGTTGTCCATCATGGTGGAGAACTTGTGCCCATCATGATGGAGACCTTGATGGGTGTCCATCCTGGAGGATCTTTGGTTGGGTGGAGGAGTTGGATCCATCACGGTGCAGAACTTGTGTCCACCATGGCGGGGAAGTCGTGTCCACCACCATGACCACCCAACTGGGTGGAGAAACCCTTCCCACCCTTCCCCAATCCACCACCACCACCCTTGACCCACCATCTCCTCTGTGTCCCCAGGACCCCTGCTTGGCCGCCGCGCTCCGACGCCCTCCAGCTCCTGAAGCTCCATGGCGCCGCCGGCCCTGCCCTGATCCCGTCCCCGCGCCGCGCCAGGGCCACCACCATGCTCCGACCATGATGATGGCCCGCAAGCAAGATGGCCGCACGCCCACCTACAACGTCAGCGTGGTGGGGCTGTCCGGCACCGAGAAGGAGAAAGGCCAATGCGGCGTCGGCAAATCTTGCCTTTGCAACCGCTTCGTCCGCCCCAGCGCCGACGACTTCCACTTGGACCACACCTCCGTCCTCAGCACCAGTGACTTTGGAGGACGCGTGGTCAACAATGACCACTTCCTCTACTGGGGCGAGGTGGCGCGGCCCTTGGAGGAGTGCGTGGACTGCAGGATCCACGTGGTGGAGCAGACGGAGTTCATCGACGACCAGACCTTCCAACCTCACCGGAGCACGGCGTTGCAACCTTACATCAAACGGGCGGCGGCCACCAAGCTGGCGTCGGCCGAGAAGCTCATGTACTTCTGCACCGACCAGCTGGGCTTGGAGCAGGACTTCGAGCAGAAGCAGATGCCCGACGGCAAACTGCCCGTGGACGGTTTCTTGCTCTGCGTCGACGTCAGCCGCGGCATGAACCGCAACTTCGACGAGCAGCTCAAATTCGTCTCCAACCTCTACAACCAACTGGCCAAGACCAAGAAACCCGTGGTGGTGGTGTTGACCAAATGCGACGAGGGCGTCGAGCGTTACATCCGCGACGCCCACGCCTTCGCCCTGGGCAAGAAGAACCTGCAGGTGGTGGAGACCTCGGCGCGCTCCAACGTCAACGTGGACCTGGCCTTCAGCACCTTGGTGCAGCTGGTGGACAAGAGCAGAGGCAAGGCCAAGATCATCCCCTACTTCGAGGCCCTCAAGCAGCAGAGCCAGCAGATCGCCGCCGCCAAGGACAAGTACGAGTGGCTCGTCAGCCGCATCGTCAAGAGCCACCACGAGCTGTGGCCCAACGTCAGCCGCAAGATGCAGCCGGCGCCCGAGTACCAGGACTACGTCTACCTGGAGGGCACCCTGAAGGCCAAGAAGCTCTTCCTGCAGCACGTCCAGCGGCTCAAGCAGGAGCACATCGAGCGGCGCCGCAAGGTCTACCTGGCCCTGCTGCCCCAAGCCTTGGACGCCCTCGTGCCGGATCTGGACGAGATCGACCACTTGAGCCGCGCCAAGGCCGAGAAGCTTCTGGAGGCCAAGCCGGATTTTCTCAAGTGGTTCGTGGTGCTGGAGGAGACTCCTTGGGATGCCACCAGCCACGTGGACAACGTGGACAACGAGCGCATCCCCTTCGACCTGCTGGAGACGCCGGCGGCCGAGCAGCTCTACGAGGCCCACCTGGAGAAGCTCCGCAACGAGCGGAAGCGCGCCGAGATGAGGAGGGCGTTCCGCGAGAACCTGGAGAGCTCGCCCTTCGTCACGCCCGGCAAACCCTGGGAGGAGGCCAGGAGCTTCATCATGAACGAGGACTTCTACCTGTGGCTGGAGGAGTCCGTCTACATGGACATCTACGGCAAGCACCAGAAGCAGCTGATCGACAAAGCCAAGGAGGACTTCCAGGAGCTCCTGCTGGAGTACTCGGAGCTCTTCTACGAGCTGGAGTTGGACGCCAAGCCCAGCAAGGAGAAGATGGGCGTCATCCAGGAGGTGCTGGGCGAGGAGCAGAGGTTCAAAGCTCTGCAGAAGCTGCAGGCCGAGCGCGACGCCCTCATCCTCAAGCACATCCACTTCGTCTACCACCCCACCAAGGAGACGTGTCCCAGCTGCGCCGCCTGCGTGGACGCCCGCGTGGAGCAGCTGCTGGGCTCGCGCTTCACGCGGCACCACCACCACCGCAACAACCCCGCGGCCGACCCCAACGTCGACCGCATCAACTTGGTCATCCTGGGCAAGGACGGCCTGGCCCGCGAGTTGGCCAACGAGATCCGCGCGCTCTGCACCAACGACGACAAGTACGTCATCGAGGGCAAGATGTACGAGTTGGCCTTGAGGCCCATCGAGGGCAACGTCCGCCTGCCGGTCAACGCCTTCCAGACGCCGACCTTCCAACCGCACGGCTGCCTGTGCCTCTACAACTCCAAGGAGTCTCTGTCCTACGTGGTGGAGAGCATCGAGAAGAGCCGCGAGTCCACCGTGGGGCGCCGCGACGGCCACCTGGCCCAGCTGCCCTTGACGCTCATCTTGGTCAACAAACGCGGCGGCGGCGACGCCGGCGGCGAGACCTTGCAGAGCTTGATCCAGCAAGGCCAACAAATCGCCAGCAAGCTGCAGTGCGTCTTCCTGGACCCGGCATCGGCCGGCATCGGCTACGGCCGCAACATCAACGAGAAGCAGATCGGCCAAGTCCTCAAGGGTTTGTTGGACGCCAAACGCAACCTCAACCTGGTGGTGGGCTCCACGGCGGGCCTGAAGGACGCGTCGGACGGCGCCGACCTGCGCGTGGTGATGTGCTTGATGTGCGGCGACCCGGTGAGCGCCGACGAGGTGCTGCTGCCCATCCTGCAGGCGCAGCCGTGCCGGCCGGCGCCGGGCGGCGGCGCCGCGGTGCTGCTGGAGGCGGCGGTGGGATCTCAGAGGAGAAAGGTGGAGCTGTCCTTGCTGTCCTACCACGCGTCGTTCGGGCTGAGGAAGAGCCGGTTGGTCCACGGTTACATCGTCTTCTACGCCGCCAAACGTAAAGCGTCCTTGGCCACCCTGCGCGCCTTCCTGGCCGACGTTCAGGACATCGTGCCCGTCCAGCTGGTGGCTTTGGCCGAAGGTTCCGCGGATCTTCTGGACAACGACGTGAGCCGCGAGCAGCTGGCCGAGGGCGAGGAGATCGCGCAGGAGATCGAGGCCCGCTTCGCCGCCTTGCCGTGCGGACAGGCCCAAACCAAGCTGGAGGTCTTCCAACCTTTCTTCAAGGACGCTCTGGACAAGAAGAACATGGTGGAGGCCGCGCACATGTACGACAACGCCGCCGAGGCCTGCAGCACCGGCGAGGACGTCTTCAACTCGCCGCGCGCCGGATCTCCGCTCTGCAACTCCAACCTGCCCGACTCCGAGGAGGACCCGGAGCCTCTGCCCGGCTACAGCCCGTTCCGCGAGGAGCCGCCCGCGGTGGCCGCCTTGCCCAAGGACCACTCCAAGCTGTCCATGGAGCTGGAAGGCAACGACGCCCTGAGCTTCATCTCGGTGGTGGGAACGTTCGATGGGAAACCCGCCAAGATCCCGCCACCGGTGAAACCCAAACCGCCCGTTCACTTCGACATCAAGGGCGACCTGGGCTACCTGGAGCAAAGCCACCGCGACGGCGTCCAGCGGCGCTCGGTGTCCTCCTCGGCGTGGTTAGCACCGGATTGCTTCGACCCGTCGGACTACGCCGAGCCCATGGACGCCGTGGTGAAGCCGCGCTCCGAGGAGGAGAACATCTACTCGGTTCCTCACGACAGCACCCAGGGCAAGATCATCACGGTGAGGAACATCAACAAAGCCACCTCCAACGGCAGCGGCAACGGCTCCGACAGCGAGATGGACACCAGCTCCTTGGAGCGCGGCCGGAGGGCGCCGGGTGTGGCCAAACCGGCGCTGTACCGGGCGCGGTGCGCGCGGCTCGGCCGCTTCGCCGGCTACCGGCCCGGCCTGAGCGTGGGCAGCGACGACGAGGTGGGACCCGGCAGGAAGAAGGACGAGGAACCGGGAGGGCAAGGAGGATACAAAGGGGACAACGCGGTGATGGCCTACGAGGCCGGAGACGGCGAGGATCCGCGCAGGAGGAACATCCTGAGGAGCCTCAGGAGGACCACCAAGGTGGGGCTCGGAGGGGTTGTTGTGGGGTGGTGGGATGGGGGATCTCAGCAGGAGGAACATCTCAGGAGCCTCAGGAGGACACCAAGGTGGGGCTTGGAGAGGTCATTGTGGGGTGGTGGGATGGCCTGGTGGTCATGGAGGATCTCAGCAGGAGGAACATCTCAGGAGCTTCAGGAGGACACCAAGGTGGGGTTCAGAGGGGTCACGATGGGGTGGTGGGATGGAGGATCCCAGCAGGAGGAACATCTCAGGAGCTTCAGGAGGACACCAAGGTGGGGTTTGGAGGAGTTGTATTGGGGTGGTGGGGTGGAGGATCTGAGCAGGAGGAACATCCTGAGGAGCCTCAGGAGGAACACCAAGGTGGGGCTTGGAGAGGTTGTGATGGGGTGGTGGGATGGAGGATCTCAACAGGAGGAACATCTCAGGAGCTTCAGGAGGACACCAAGGTGGGGTTCAGAGGGGTTGGTTTGGGGTGGTGGGATGGCCTTGTGGTCATCTCGGTGGTCAGTGGAGGATCTCAGCAGGAGGAACATCTCAGGAGCTTCAGGAGGACACCAAGGTGGGGTTTGGAGGGGACGTTGTGAGGTGATGGTCAAGCTCAAGGTGGGTTGGGAATGGTGGAACATCTCCGTGGGTTTTCCCCAGGATTTCCCCAGTTTTTCCCAGATTTTTCCCCGGATTTCCCGCTGATTTTTCCCCGATTTCCCCCTGATTTTCCCCATAATTTTCCCATAATTTCCCCACTGTTTCCCTGGAATTTCCCCACCATTTTCCTGGTTTTTTCCCTGATTTTTCCACCGATTTCCCCCTGATTTTCCCCATAATTTCCCCACAATTCCCCCTAGTTTTCCCATTATTTTCCTGTACTTTCCCCCTAATTTC
>JAWWEY010000380.1:0-12664 GCA_035582745.1 Loriotus luctuosus
GCAGTATTTGACCTGCTTTAATATACTCCTGACCATTTTTAGCCTCTGTGGTTATTTCATTGCCCAGTGAAAACAGACTTTTCCTCAACAGGCAGAGTGACAAACACACAGTGTGTCTGTCCATGTGAGTGTGAACAGCTCAGGCAGCAGAGGAAGATGTGAAGAGTTGCAGTAGTGTCTGTGTGTGATTACTGCTTTCTTGAGGCTCCCTGAGTTGCAGAGCCAGAATAAGAGCTCTAAGACCTCGAATTCTGTTACTGGTGAAGTGAAGCCAGGGTTAAGTCATAACGCTTGGAATTACGACAGTGATTGGATGGCTGCATGGGTGGCTCCCAGTCCTGCATGCTTTTCCAGGAGAAGCTGGAAAAGGAGGTACCTCCATAGAGGGTGGTGCTCACCTGCACCACCTCACCGACCCTGCCTTGAGTCGGGAGCTGGGACACCAGCAGGTGGAGTCCCTCCACCACTTTGCCAGCCCTGTCGGGCTTTGGACTCGCTGTGAGTCCAGCTGCAGGGACCTGGGACATGAACAACAAGTTCAAGGGTTGCAGAAGAGCAGGATGTCAAGTGAGAACTTGTTTGATTCATCTCATGAGGTTGCAGCCCCCCCAGCTCTGCTGGCCACTAGGGAGGACAGGACGACGATTCTTCCCTCTTCAGTTGAAGGAGGTCTTCCTTGGGTGAATGTTATCATGATTTTCCCTCTCCAGGTGTGAGGGAAGGAGGTCTTCCTTGAGTGAATGTTATCATCATAGGATCATAGGATGGTTTGGGTTGAAGGGACCTTACAGAACAGCTAGTTCAAATCTCCCTGCCAGATTCCACTCACTAAATCAGGTTGTTCCAAGAATTATTACTGAAGAAATGCTCAAAGAATTATTACTAGTGCTTCCATATATATTCCAAGATCTCATTGCCAGCTCATAGGTTTTGTAGCTCAGAGTTTCAGCATAGCTGGAAGATGGAAAGTAAGCTTTATTTCCTGAGAACTAAACTACCTTCTAGTCTTCCTTCATCTCCTTTTCCCACTGTGGTCCTCACTTTCAAGTCTGGAGGCTTGCTCAGAGACAGTGATGCTTGTATCAAGAGAAGGCTTGACAGTGTGAGTTGTAGAATATGATTCTGCATGTTTGTGTTCTCTCAATGCTTGTAACAGGTTAGCTGGAAGGCCTAGGATTCTGGATGAATAAATGCATTTAAATGCGAGATCTTTGCATCTGATGGATTTCAGGTCTCCACATCCTGAATCCTCAGGACTTGGATCTAGCAGCTGAAGTGCAGCCATCACCTTTAAGGCCTTTACAAGGTTCACTGATGCAATTCAATGCAGCATTTCTGCAACAGGATTGTGTAACAAGACAGGAAAGGAAAGCTATATGGGAGGAAGCTGCAAATTCTCATGCATCAGCATGTAAATTTGTTCTCAATTTAATTACTCTAAATCTTGTCTTGAGCCCTAAGAGTGCACAAACACTGATGCCACAATATACATAAGGATGGTTTGAGATCTCACAGCATGAACTGCCTGTTCTCTGACAAATATTTGGAATGACTCTTGTATATTTTGCATTAATCTTGTTAAAAGGCCTTTCATAGATGATTGTCGCATTTCCATATGGCAAGAGGAAAAGGTTCTCCTAATGGTAAAAACCAGCAAATCTGTGACCTCTGTAAAGAAGGCAATTCTGAAGTATCCCCAAAGCCAGATCTTGCTCCATGTCCTCCAAGCCTTTTCTTATACAAGATCCATTTTTCTGAGACAGAGGAGAAAAGCCATGATTTTTTCCATCTGCCCAACTTTGCTTATGCTGCTTCAAGTGATGGTACAGAAAAGGACAAAGAATAACGTTTGATTGAACCACCATTTGATATCAGAACTTGCTGAAGGCAGAAGGGTAAAAATTGGAGAAACTCTGCACTGAACACCCAGTGCACATTCAGTCATCTCAGTGAGGGGAACATGAGTACCTCAGTTCTTAGGGAGAGGGAATAGGAAATTAAAGGGAGAATGAGACAACAGATGAAACAGATTTTGAGACTACTGACAAAAGAGAATTCATCTGAACAACCTAACTGCCCTGATTTTGGGTAAGCTTCTGTCAGCCAGGCTGTGAGGTCTTCAGGACAGCCAGAGAAGCAGATACGGAAAAATCTAACTTCAGTGAAGGTGGATATTTGCTTAAAGTGAACGTGTATACAAAAAATATTACATATTTATGTGAATACTTCAGTTTAAAATTGAAGGCATATACTTCTAAATGGTGTACTTTTAGTTGAATCAATGGCTCAATTACAACATGTTCATGTTGCTGTGCCCATGTATTTCACAGGGTCTAGTGAGGAGGAGATATCTGAGAGAAACAGGCACACACATTACCCTTAGCATACACAGGCCCTTAGTGAAGTAAATTGGTGTCTTTGTTATATGGCTTCACATTCTGGGGAGGAGAGTGAAAAAAACCACATTTGGAAGTATGTGAGCAGCAGGAGGGAAGCATGTATGTCTCCAAAGAGGTAAAAGTTTGTCTCTCCAATATATGCTAGACTAAGATACAAGAATTCTGGCTTTGCTTTGTGGCTGTGATCTAAACATTATTATGTCACTGTCACCAGAGAGGGGTACCTAACCTTTAACAGAAAGGGATTTCCACACATCCTGCATCCACTTTGCCTGTTGTTACAGGTTTGAAGCACAGTAGCAAACACACAAAGTCCTATTGAGCTTGGTTAGATCAGAGCTGCTATGTGCTAAAAGAGCCTTTGCTGGAAATTAAGTTTGGCTCATCTGTCCTCAATGTCCCAGGACTATTCTGTGATGCCTCCACCATAAGGGATTCCACAGGGCCTTGTATTTTAGCTTACTCAAAGACTGGTCCCCTGCTTTCTATTTTCTCTGTCAGTTCCTATTTCACTAACCATCCTTTTTTCTTCTTTTCTGGGCTTGGACAACCTGTGCAGGTTTGGCAGCAATGGCCCCAGTGGCATCCTGCAGTCCAGGGAAAAGGATGTATTGGAAGTGAAGGATTGAGGGCACGAGCAGTGCAGGAGTGCCCTCTTTCTGCAGCAGTTATGTTCCACCGAGCCTGGCAGCTCTGTGGGAAGTGGTGCCGTTGGTCCAGCCCTTTCATCCATCTCCTCACCCTGACTGTGGTGACTTTTGGTGTGCTGGCACCTTTGATCTGCCACCGGCTCCTGCACTCTTACTTCTACCTGCGGCGCTGGCACCTGAACCCCATGAGCCGGGAGTTCCTGGAGCAGAACCAGCAGGAGGGCCAGGATGCCCTCCATTACTTTGAGAAGATGCAGATGCCAAATACCTCCGAGGCCTCTGGCAGTGACGCCTTCCAGCCCTTGCTGCTGATCACCATTATCACTGTGCAGAGGCAGAATGATTTCCACTACGTCTTGCAAGTGGCCTCCCACTTCCACCGCCTCCTCCAGAAATGTGGGGCGCGTTGCCAGAGCCACCGCATGCTCCTCTGTAACGTGGAGTCGGACCCCAGCAGCCATCAGGACGTCAGGCTGCTGGGCAGCCTCTTTCATATGGTCAGTCGTGACAGAACTGGAGAGAATCCTGACCCCGGCCTGAACCAGTTCGAGAAGGAGAAGCAGGACTATGTCTTCTGCCTGGAGCAGTCACTGTTGATGTACAGCCCAGAGTACATCCTCCTCGTGGAAGATGATGCTGTGCCAGAGGAGGAGATATTTTCTGTCTTGCAGCACCTCTTCTCAGCCCGGTTCTCCAAGCCCTACCTCAGAGACGCTCTCTACTTCAAGCTGTACCATCCCGAGAGGCTTCAGCGCTACATCAACCCCGAGCCCATGAGGATCCTGGAGTGGCTGGGCCTGGGCATGTTCCTGGGGCCGGTGCTGAGCTGTGCATACTGCTGGGCCGTGGGGCGGGCGGGCCCTGGCTGGTGCCTGGTGGTGTTCTTTGCCCTGTACAGCATGGCCCTGTCAGAGCTGGTAGGGCGGCACTATGGGCTGGAGCTGCGCCGCCTGCACCCCGCGCTCTACAACGTGGCCCCGGCCAGCGAGTGCTGCACGCCCGCCATGCTCTTCCCCGCTGCCTCCGCCCGCCGGGCCTCGGGATACCTGCGGGGGCTGCACTGCCGCCGGGGCTTCGCCAAGGACATCGCCCTCTACTCGCTGCTGCGGGGCAAGGGCGAGAACGCCTTCGTGGTGGAGCCCAACCTGGTGCGGCACGTGGGGATGTACTCCAGCCTCCGACTGAACAGCGACCCGAAACTGCTGTGAGCTGCTCCTGCCTTGCTGCACAGCGACACCCAGCGCACTTGCCATGGAGCAGAGGGACAGTGTGCAAACTTGGAGTCTGTGCTGCTTGTCTCCATGTGGGCAAAAATAACTCTCTAAAAGTACAAGTTTTCTTTAAAAATCAGCTTTTGTTCATGGAGACCCTATTTAATACAAACTTGGAACTAATGCATCACCATGCACCACCTGGGAGGGAAGTGGAGGATTCCAGCTTACTCTCCTTAGCATTCCCAAAGAAAAGCTCTCACACCAACATGGACGGCTTTCCTGCCTACTCTTCCTGGACAGTGGTAACAAAAATCCTCTCACCTTAGGGCAGCAGAAATGTTGGACAAAGTGAATGTTTCAAATTTAAGCTAATGAGGAGGAGAAGGCCTTATTTCCCCATCCTTACTAAGGTCTCATCTCTGACCTGTCTCTGTTCCAAAGCTGTGGTTTTGAGCAGACCCTTCAAAAGCAGAAGTGGTTTGCAGGAACTTTCCCACAAATCTTGCCTAGATACTTCAAAGTTTTGAAGTCTCTTTAGCTACTGTCTCCCTATCTGCACCTCCACCATTCCCACTTTTGCTTCAACCAGAGGCTCTTAAAAACAAAACCTCTGCTGCTTCATTAAAGGTCACCTCTGAGAGTAGGGATAGGAAAACAGAATCACAGCCATGGGTGTCACACAGATGGGCCCCAAAGGCACATTTTCATTGATACACGACACACATTGTACACAATGATTGCTGTGTTGGTCGGGATCATCACTTGTTGTACTGGATCCAGTAAAAGAGGTCTTGTCAGCCATTGAGTGAACTTGGACATTCAACATGAATTTACCTTGACTTTCGCTCAGCAGAGAGGCAGAGGAAAGATTTGATCAGGTGCTGTTGTTGTGCAGGATCCTTGTTCATTCTGGAGCTGTAATTCACAGCTCAGCTGGAGTGGTTCATTCATTGCTCATGGCAGAAAATAAAATACCTGAGGGAAACAAAGACAGCTGTTCACAAGAGCAAGCACCAATAGCACAGCACATCAAGGGACCACTCTGACAGTGACCATGTCTCCTGGTTGTTAGGCAGGAGGCCTGTTTGCACCAGGGCTGTGGGCACAGTTAAATAGAAAACCTTGCAGATGACAAGAGACCTCATAGTGAAAGAAAACAGGCAAAAATTGGGTATATCTGATGAAAAGACTACTTTGGCTTTAGTTAGCTTTGAATCAAATTCATTTCAAGGTGGCATTTGGTTGAACTATTTTAAAAATCATATTCCTTGCTTTGGAATGAACCAAGAAAATATTTTTTGTTGAATTTAATCAGTGGGGGTTGTTTGATTTTTTCTTTTTGGTAACAGACGGGCTCTGCTTTGAATTTTCTTGTCCCAGCTCTCTCCTAGGTGATTTATGCCTTAAGCTCTTAACAAGCCTGATCGTAGGTGAGAAATACCTAGAGATCTTGAGAGATGAAACCAAAGAAAATGGCTACCCTCCCTCTGTCAGCACGGTGGGTATCAGTTACATAGCACAAAGGCACAGTGCAGGTTAGCTGGGAAACAGCATCATAGCAGTGCTTTGCTCTCCAGTAATCAGCTGGATACCTTCAGAACATCTTTGGAAATTAGAGTGAGTAAAAACTGCTTGTGGGTTCCATGCCATTCCATAGGCCTGACCTTTAGGCCTCCTGGCAGAGGACACCAGGAAAATGGCACAGGCAAAACCACAATTTGTTCCCAGCCACTGGAAGCCCTGGAGATGCCAGGGTAGTCACACAGTGGCAGGTGAGCAAATCTCTCCTCTGGC
Organism: Loriotus luctuosus; assembly: GCA_035582745.1. Lineage (NCBI taxonomy): Eukaryota > Metazoa > Chordata > Aves > Passeriformes > Thraupidae > Loriotus > Loriotus luctuosus. The sequence continues at coordinate 6,058 of JAWWEY010000380.1, forward strand.
TTCTCTGCCAGTGAAGAGATTTGTGGGGTTTGGGTGTCAGGATTTGAGTGTCACTGTGTATTTATTCCACCAAGTGCCTGCACATAAAACTGTATCTTCAGCTGTGAATGTTTCAGTGCTTGCTCTTCTCTCTTTTATGTCCTTGTACTGTAAAAATCCAGGACAGTGCTCTGTTCTTTCCATTCATATTCATTCTCGCAAAGAAAATCTCACAGCAAGAAATGGGACAGACAATGGAAGAAGGAAGAGGGGAAAGCAAGCAAGCAAGCAAGAAAGCAAGCAAGCAAGAAAGAAGCTGTATCCAGTTAATAAATGTTTTTTGTGAGGAAATGATTTATCCGTTTGTCTCAAAGTTATTTTCCTGTTTGTCCAATAATACTTAATTTGACGTTTCAAAAGTCCAGGAGAGGTCAATAATTTCACTGAACCACATAGCTGGAAATTAAGAACATGAATTTGAGGCATCCCTTCTAAACCAGAAGATAATTTTAATGGCATAAGAGGTGACAGAATTTGACTGTGAGACGAAACAATGTGCAGAGGGCCCAGGGCTTGAACTTGCCTGTGTGAGAGTTTCAGATAAACCAGCTGAGAACAAACTCCTTTGTGCAAGAAGCAGGTTAAGAAATTCTTTATGTCCTTCTGGGACAATTTCCTAAAGTGCATAACTCACCTTCACAACAGAGGTGCTGCTTTGCTGAGCCTCAGGAAGCTGTTCTGAGTCACTCAGGTACTTGCACAGTGCCCACCCTGCCAATGGGGCATCCCAGGAAAGGGCTCCTGCAGCTGCCTTCCAATCTACCAGAAGCAGATTGAGCAGATTGAGTCTCGTTTCTCTTTTCTGTGCTGCACGTTTTACTAGAAATTAGAAGTCAGAGAAGTGCACGTCACCCTCAGAACAGAGAATGGGAGGCTACTGTGAATTCTTAATTCCTGCTGGATTTTGTTCTGCAGTTCAGGCTAAAAATACAGTATTCAAACACCTCAAAGCCTTTTCCCTCTCTTTTCTGTGAGGGGAGTGGAGCTGATCTGCCCCATCTCAGATTACAGAAGTTCAAAGCATGGTATTAGCTCCCTGAAATGTGGCCTTAAGAGCTTGGTTTCTTTCACTTTAAAACAAGCTTAGTGACTATTTTTGAAACAAACAGTATGGATTTGCTTGGGTGTTGGTTCGTTCCTAATAGTTTGGAGACTTCTTCAATGCCGCAGCTGTTGCTTGCACAAGAGGAGTCTTTCTTGATGGGCCATTAGCAGGATCCAAGGCTTTACTGTCCAAGACAGTTCAGGGGGAGTTATTAACTTAAACAAAAACTACATTCTTTTCCAAAGTGTGCCCAACATAAGCATGGTACAGGCAGAACACAGGGCATAAACTGACAGGTCTCTACTAGATTAGAAGCCCAAGAGGATTTTCTACCTCTAGCAGGCATCAATGTCTTACTGAGAAGGCACTTCATTTGAAGAGAGAAAAGCCTTCCTTCCTGTGGTGAGGGGCTGTGAATCACCAGATTGGGTATTTCAGCAGCAATTTGTCTGGATACAGGCTGAATTGTTTGGTAGGGTGGTTTTGGTTTTTTTTTTTTTTTTTTTGATTGTTTTGTTTTGGTGTTTTTTTGGTTGGTTGGTTTTTGTTTTTTGGTTTTCTTTTAAACTAAATTTATTTACAAGCAAACTTTCCACAAAATAAATAACCTTTCTAAAAAGACTCTATTAATAGTCTCTTCTTTCTGTGTCCCACTGTTTGTTTTCCTGATCCATCTTTCCTTACCATATTTGACAAAGATACTCCTATGTTCATGCATTGGCACAGATGTTATAATTTTGACCCAATCCCACTCAAAGCAGGTCTTATTAGACCAGGTTTCTCAGTCCCTTCTCCAATCAAAATTGAGGCATTTTAACAGGGACTTGAGGTAAAATCAAGCTCTGAGTGCTGGAATTAAACCTTGGCTTACTTTTGTATAGAGAGGGTACATATTTCACGAAATAAAGAAGGTATTTTTCTGTGAGAGACAAGTTGTAGTTACAAAGGCATTGGCAGTTTCTCTCCCAAAGTCAGAGTTTCATTTTGTGTATTTTCACACCAGCTTTACAGACATCATATCCGAATTCAGCAGATGGCAGGGCCCAACATGTGGTTCTGAATAATCTTCAGTAAAACACAAACTTGCCAAAAATGCATGGAGAATTAGGTACTCCATGGTCTGTGCTTCTTCACTGCATGTCTCCATTCTGGAGTAACTTCATTTCCACTGATTATCTGTCCTGACAGCTTTGGGAGAATCCACCCTATCAGCCAGTTTATCCATGTACCTACAGTCTAAGGGTCAACAACATCAGTGTCCCTTCCCGTGACTTTGTTCTTCATGGTAAGCTAGGGATGCCATGTTGGTGGCTAGGAAGGTAGGAACAATACTGCAACAGAACAACAGTGATTTTTAAATGTTGATGAAGAGTTACATTTTATTGTTCTGTTTCTAAGCCTCTGGGCAGCTGTGCCTACTTTATCTTTGAATTTCTGCCTTGGTGTCCAGTGTTCCTGGACAGAAACCACATCTGCAAATGGTCCTTTCAGCAAACTGGTCCAGTTCAGACATCTGGTGTGGCTTGTATTTTGCAAACTTAATGCAAATATTAACATGCAGCACCTAATTGTGCTTTTTTGGAGGGATCATGTACTGCTCAGATAAACAGGTAATAAGCAATTAAATGTTTCCCTTTATAGAAGCCAAATGTTTACCTTTTTGCTTTTTTAAAAACAAAATGTTGGGTTAGTTGTTTGGTCAAATGTAATAAGTGCACTGTATTCCCCTCATGATGCAAGTTTATTCCTTTGGTTATATAAGGACACACAAAACCACTATAAGATATTTTTAGAGGCACAAGTACCCCCAAAGTATGATTATGTGTGATGGAAGTATGTATTCTTTTCCAGTTAATTTTAATATCACTGTTATTTCTGCACAGTATGGTCAGTGTGATGGGTTTGCAAGCTACCACCTTACAGCGACATCATCTGCTATGATTCTTCATTCTATTTTCTGATCTGAAAAGGCTCCCATTCCTAAATTAAGTGGAAAAGATCATATCCATTCACCTTTTTACCTCTGTGTCCTCAAAATCTCTGTGAGAACCTGTAATCCTGTGCTTGGAGTGCTGGATTGAAGGGTTGGAAGGCCTGGAAAGGCACACACCAGCTATTATCCATCTGGAAATACATTTATATACTTCTGAGGAGTTAAGAATGCAAGGTGGGCTGCAGGGGATTATTTAAAGTGTATCTAAATGTGTGACACTGCTTTTTTTCAAGAAGACTCCCACGGATTTTCTCTAATAGCCCACGAGGCCATATTGCAGATGACATTGAGAATAAAACACTTCCAAGAACTTCCTTCCTGTATCAGCTTCTAACCAAAGCAGGAACAACAGGACTCAAACTGACTCTGACTTTGAGGAAGAAGACCACCATTACGGCACCTCCTTGGTCTCAAGAGGGTCTTAGATAAGATATTTAATTTAAAATATTTTTAATCTATATTAGACGCTTCTGTTGTGGTGGAGAAACTTTAATACACCATGGGGTTTGTCTTTCTGCTAGGATGGGAGAAATTGAATGTAAAGCAAACACTTTGGAGAAATTTAATGTAAAGCAGGGAAGGCTTTGTGTCCATGTCATGTGTCATAGCCTCCTTCAGCAAAAAAAACCACAGAGCAAGGAGGGGCAGCATGGAGGAAAACAGAGGAACAGAAGCACAAGGCCTTTGACTGGACTGCACTGTCAGCTCCTTCAGAGGTTTCTCTGCTGACTGGCAGCCTGGCAGGCTCCTAAGGTTTCCAGCAAGCACTGACCTTGGCATGCAGCTGCACAAGAGAGGCTCAAGGAGGAAGACAGTGTTGTGGAGAGAGAAATCAGGCTCTCACCTGTCCTTGTCAAGGCCAAAGGGTCACTGCAGCAGCCAAACAAATGGAGAAATGATGTCACTCTGCAGGCAAACACTGGGTCTCTGGTAAAAATGTGCCAATGTCCAAGGTTGCAGAGGGTGATGTTCCTGAGGATATGATGCTTGTCCAGCAGTCCTTGTGCTATACTTCCCTCCAGGAGTACTGGCCTGCAGGATGGGGAGAAAGAAATTAAAGCAAATAATCAAACCTATAGGCCTAGAGTTGATGAATGATTGTAGTGTGGATTATATAAATTGCAATGCTGATACACCATTTATACAGCATCAGTATTTTTCACTAAAAAATTCTGCTAAACAACTGATGCCAATACAACTTAGATCAAAGTTACAAGGTGCTTATTTAGCTTGAGATATAAGCTACCCATATAACCTGATTTATCTATATAACCTGCCATCAGTATAAACCTAAATCATGACTTTTTATATACCTATATCACCTGATACCTATATAATCCAAATCACAGATTTTTATACCTATATAACCTGAGTCATAACTTTTATATCTATATAACCTGATATAAATAACTTTTTATGTGATGTAAATAACTTAAATATATAAATAACTTTTTATGTGATGTGATGTAATGGCTAGTATACGGTTAACTAGTTGCTTAATGCTGAACGGACAAAAAAAAAAAGGAAAAAACCTCACCACATGGATAGTTTCAGAGATAGGTAAGTATAGTACTAATGAAAAATTGGCAAGTGTAAAGTCAATCAGCCACAAAACAAAGAATTTAGGCCAGTTAAGACCAAACAGACCAAGGAACAGTGGAACTGTGCATTCTCCAAAGACAAAGTTGAAAAGTTCAGGTGGAAAGACTTAGGAAACCTTCATCAAGGACCCCTGATGACCCCCAAACTGGGGAGGCGCAAGCACAGTGCAAAATAACTATTTAGAACCGTGAGATCACACTGTGTCAATTAGTTCCCGCTTGAATGTGATGATGTTTTAGTGACACAGTAACACTAAGCAATAGTTACTGTATAAATACACCACAGCACTTGACAGACGTGGGTGAGTTAGGAGGAGAAATCCCCCTCACCTCCAGCACAGCAATAAACAAATACTTGCTCTATAGACACAGGTCTATGTACTTTTATTTCCAGACTATCTTTCAGGTATCACGACAGAGAAGTTTGCATGTCATTGCAATATGGGTGAGTATGTGGAATTTTGGGGAGAAAATTTGGCTTGCAGCTGTGCACCTCAACGTGGGCCTTTGGTCTGACAACCATGATTTTCACACGCACATTTTGTTACGGGACATCAGAACTTGCTCCTTCATTAAACCTGATACTGTAGCATCATGTTTTGCTTTTCCATATGCCATCTGGAAAATATGTTTCCATGCTAGATTTTCCAGTGAGGAAAAGCAGTGTAACACTTAGGAAGTCACTGAAATGGCACCAGCTCTTGACACAGCTCAAGAAGCATTTAGACGATAACCTCGGGCACATGGTGTGACTTTTGGGAATAGTGCTGTGCAGGGCCAGGAGTGGGACTCAATGGTCCTGATGGGTCCCTTACAATTCAGCATATTCTGTGGTTCTGCAAATTTTCAACACCCGGGCATCACTTACAGCTTGTTGCCTGCTTGACTAAATCTCCCTGCTTGTCGATTAGGCCTAAAAGCACACAAAGACCAAACATCAAAGAACGCCTTTTCCCAAAGAAATTTCCGCGAATTCCGTTTCCCGGCTGGTTTGAGGGGACGGACTACATTTCCCATGAGGCTTTGCGGGGCGCGGTAGAAATGCGTCACTCGCAGTGGCCGCTGAAGGCGCCCGGCGCGCCCCCAGCATGGCGGCGGTGAGGGTGCTGCGAGTGGCGGCTTGGCGGAGGTCGGGGCTCAGCCCCGTGGGGCTCAGGGCGCTGTGGGACGGCCGCAGGTACCCGCAGGGCACAGGGTGGCTTCCGGGGGTGGCTTCTGGCCTTGTCCGCATGCTGGGCCTGCACCGGGCCGTGGTTCTCTGGAGGTCATTTAGCCCAGCACCCGCTGAGCAAGTCCCTCAGGGTTTGTCCATGGCTTTGGAATGTCCTTAGGGAAGGAGACTCCACAGGTTCTCTGGGCAAGCAGCTCCCGCCGACGTGCACTGCTGGTGGGGGTGCAGTGGTGCCGGGCTGGAGCCTTTAGAGCTGTTACTGCTTTTGTTAGGAGTGGGAAGAGAGGGATTTCGCGAGAATGAAAAACAGTTCCTCTGTGACATTTTGCGTGAAACCACGCATGGATTGTTGACTACATTGGGGCATATGAGAAGGCATAATTTTTTTCTTAAAAACTAGTAATGATTTTTTTACATATGGGCACTGATTTTCTTCTGTAGCAGTGGTTATTTTCTGATATGCTTTTTATTCACAGCAAATTAGAAAACGGAGCTGTAACAGAAAGAAGTAACTAATCTTGTTAAAATGCTGTTTTCACTAAGACTCATGATAGAAGGTGGGTGGGTGATTGCTCTGCCGAGGCAGCCTGTGTGGGGAGCAGCACTTGGGGAAGGCCTGTGCACTTCTGTCTAACAGATCTGATGAGTCCATGGGATGTGTGGAGTGTCTGGATTGAGTGTTTTAAAACACCACGAATACAAAAATGCTCTGACTCTGTCTTGAGTAGCCAGAGGCTGAGAATGTGTTCTGGTGCCAG